>JAXIVJ010008520.1:0-45000 GCA_036785665.1 Chirona hameri
ATATATATATATATAATATATATATATATATATATATTATATTATATATATATATATTATATATATATATATATTATATATATATATTATATATATATATTATATATATATTATATATATATATTATATATATATATATATATATATATATATATATATATATATATATAATATATATATATATATATATATATATATATATATATATATATATATATATATATATATATATTATATATATATATATATATATATAATACAAAGAGGGCTTACTCTACAGGAAAAAACAAAATCGGATCTTTCGGGTATATTGTAGCACCCTGACGAAGGGTGTTACAATATACGCGAAAGCTCCGCTTTTAAAATTTGTATTGTGGAGTAAGTCCTCTTTGTATTTAATCTTCATCTGCGATATCTACGTGCTTTGACCCTTCCGGTCTCACCAGAGACTCCTCTGACCTTCCAAGAAGCCCCTTTTGTGTGTCAAGGGGCCCATTCGGCCTGTTCAGAGGTCCTTCCGACCTGGCCAGGGACTGCACTGGCTGCTTTGTCGCCCTGCCGACATGCTCAGGGGCAGGGGCGGCCGATTGCGGGGCACAGGGTAC
Source organism: Chirona hameri (assembly GCA_036785665.1). Classification (NCBI taxonomy): domain Eukaryota; kingdom Metazoa; phylum Arthropoda; class Thecostraca; order Balanomorpha; family Balanidae; genus Chirona; species Chirona hameri. The sequence continues at coordinate 606 of JAXIVJ010008520.1, forward strand.
CCAAAATCCCCCCCCCCCCCCTCAAATGAAAATCCTGGGGAGGGGAAGGGTCATGTTGCCCCAGATTGAGCAGGCTAAAATCTGGGGGGGGGGGGGGTAAAACTACCCTTTGCCCCCAGGATTTTCGACTGGGGGGAATTTTGGGTACCCTGCCCCTGCAATCCGCCGCCCCTGCTCAGGGGCCCCTCCGACCTGCCCAGGGGCCCCTCCAGTCTGGCTAGGAACTCATCCGGCATGTTCAAGGGGCCTTCCGACCGGCCCAGGGCCCTTTCGGTCTAGCCAGGGGCCCCTCTGACTTGCCCAGGAGCCCCTCCGATCGGCCCAGCGACTCCTCTGGTCGGCCTGCGCTGGCTGCTTTGCCGCTCTTGCCGACATGCTCATGGGGCCCTCCGACCTGCCCTGGAGCCCCTCCGTGCTGGCCAGGGGCCACTTCGGCATGTTCAGGGGCCCTTCTTACCCGCCCAGGGGTCCTTTCGGTCTGATCAGGGGCCCCTCCGAACTGCGCAGGGGCCCTTTTAACTTTCCAGGGGCCCTCTGGTCTCTCCAGGGGCCCTTTAACCTTATAGGGGGCTCTTCCGACCTAGCAAGAGACTGCGCTGGCTGCTTTGTCGCCTTGCGACATGCTCCGAGGGCCCTCCGACCTGCCCTGGGGCCCCTCCGTGCTGGCTATGGGCTCATTCGGCATGTTCAGGGGCCCTTCTGACCCACCTAGGGGCCCTTTCGGTCTGGTCAGGGCCCCTCTGACCTGTACAGGGGCCTTCTTAACTTCCCAGGGGCCCTCTGGTCTGTCCAGGGGCCCTCCAACCTGCTCAGGGGCCCGTATGACCTGGCAAAGGACTGCGCTGGCCGCTTTGTCGCCCTGTCGACATGCTCAGGGGCCTCTCAACCTGCCCAGGGGCCCTCTGTACTGGCTAGGGGCCCATTCGACGTGTTCAGGGGGCCCATTCGACGTGCTCAGGGGGCCCTCTGACCCGCTCAGGGGCCCTTTCGGTCTTGACAGGGGCCCCTCTGACATGCACAGGGCTCTTTTGAACGTCCAAGGGGCCCTCTGGTCTTTCAGAGAGGGCCCTGGTGACCCTAAAGGGCCTCTGAAGTCCGCTAAACTCTCTAAAGACCACGCTTCGTGTAGTAAAGAGCCTATGATACCACGCTTCGCGCGGTCTCGTCGGCCCTTTTCGGCGCGCTGCGCGCGCCGAAAAGGGCCCTCGCGCGCCAAAAAGGGCCCTCCTGGCCTCTAGGGGGGGGGGGGGGGCGGCCGCCCCCGCCGCCCTTTTTTTCTTCTTCTTTTTTTGTTTTACCCGGACCGGCCTATAGCCATATCCCGGGTTTGGGGAAAGTACTTCTGGCAATTTGCCAGGCAAAGAGTTACGTTAGTCGGTTTATGGTGACCCGAGCAAGCAAGGGAGTAGGGTAGCTTTTTTACGTTAAGTGAATTGTTCACAGTAAATCTAAAGTCTATCTTACTTTAAGTATTTCGTTAAAAGTCAAAGTTAAATAAAACACGAGACACATACATACACAATATACTTCATACACACACAGAGCAGGTGACAGGCCCAGGTTGGGCCTGGGAATAATACTTGTACAGTGTCAGAGTTGATGGAGCCGTGGGGGTGCCGTCATTGCAACAACGGGAGACTGTTGCCAGTCTCCCTGGCTCCGGCGCCTCGGCGAGACCTGGTTGTGGGGTGTGTTTAGCTGGGCGAAAAGTCCTGAATAATAAAAAACCCAGCGTCTATAGCAAAGGGGAAAAACCTGCGCGGTGGGCCAAAAATGCGCAAGGCAAAAAACCCCTGTTATATTTGTTTAGCTAAACGTGTTTGGTAGAGATAATCCAAGAGGGGACCTATCAATACAAGATAACTATCACCTAACAGTGTAAACAAGTTTGACAGGGTGGATACTGCACCGCAGCGCAGTGGACACCGCACCGCAGCGCAGCGGCCACCGCACCGCAGCGCGGCATCGGCATCTGTGATCAGGGGCGGGTGTTCATCAAACCGCCGCCAACGCAAAACCGCTCATCAGCCATCGGCGTCCCATCGCAGAAATCCCCCGCCAAATCAGCCACGTCACGAAGAGCCACGGCCAGAAACCCTCGCCGCGGGGCCGAGATCCAGCAGGGGGCCCCGCAACAAGACACCGGCAGCCAACGCGCAACCCCACGTCGGCAGCAACATGATTTAACATACTGCACCGCAGCGCAGCGGACACCACACCGCAGCGCAGTGGAGTGAGCACCGCACCGCAGCGCAGCGGCCACCGCACCGCAGCGCAGCATCGGCATCTGTTATCAGGGGCGGGTGTTCAACTACTCGGCTTTGGCAAGAGCGGAGTAGAGGGTAAGGAGGGTTGGGAGGAGCATTACGTTAAGAAATGAACAACGAATTCCAATGGAACCTTTCGTTGCGCGACTTATTTGGCAGGGAATCATGCCTCCGCCAACGCAAGACCGCACATCTACCATCGGCGTCCCATCGCAGAAATCCCCCGCCAAATCAGCCACGCAACGAATTTCGCCGCGCGGCCGAGATCCAGCAGGGGGCCCCCGTAACAAGACACCGGCAGCCAACACGCAACCCCACGTCGGCAGCAGCGTGATTTTAACATAATTTAACATGCTGCACCGCAGCGCAGCGGACACTGCACCGCAGCGCAGCAGCCACCGCACCGCGGCGCAGCATCGGCGTGTGATCTGGTTTGGCAGGGAATCATGCCGCCGCCAACGCAAAATCGCACATCAGCCACCGGCGTCCCATCGCAGAAATCCCCCGCCAAATCAGCCACGTCACGAACAGCACCGGCCATTCGCCGCGCGGCCGAGATCCAGCAGGGGGCCCCCGCAACAAGACACCGGCAGCCAACACACAACTCCCGCGTCAGCAGTAACTTGATTTAACAGTTAGTCAGGAAGTTATTTCCGACTGGTTTGGCAGGGAATCATGCCGCCGCCAACGCAAAACCACGCATCAACCATCGGCGTCCCATCACAGAAATCCCCCGCCAAATCAGCCACGCAACGAACAGCCAAGCCATAACCATTCGCCGCGCTACCAATCCAGCAGGGGCCCCCGCGACAAGACACCGGCAGCCAACACACAACTCCCACGTCAGCAGCAGCACGATTTAACAGTTAGTCAGAAATAACTTAATGAAGTATTTGCTGGAGGTGATTTATTGTTTCTTGTTGAACCGTCTCAAATTGCGGCGGTAGCGGTTACTTTCAGGGGCTGGGGGGGAGGGGCTACGAGGGAGCTGGGAAGGAGGGTGGGGGGAGGGGAGGGATGGCGGGGAGAGGCGGGCGGGCGGGGAGCTGGGGCGGGAGGGCGGGGACTGGGCGGGGTTGCGGGCGACTTTCCGGGAGACGGCTCTCATGAGAGAGTCGTCCGAGGGGAGGTCCTCCGAGAATCGGCTCTCCGCTGGTGCTGGGGAGGCCGGGGAGGCGGGGCCTGAGTCGGTGTTCGACTCGGCTGGTTGGGCTGGGGAGCGCGGTGCCGGTGGATCAGCGGCAACGGCGCCTTCGAGGTCCGACAGAGATGCCTCGGGGAGCTGGGGTGGTGGTCGGGGGGTCTGTCGGTTGGGGGGTCTGGCGGGAGGCCGGTGGGGTGGGGGGGGAGGTTCCGGGAGGTGGGAGGGGCGGCCAAGCGCCGGGGGCGAGACCTGGGCTGAGAGAGGTGGAGGGCGGGGCGTCCGGTGGGCGCCGACTGTCGCCGCGCTTCAAGCGCTCTGTCTCGCGAGCGAGACCCCAGGCCAAACACCGGCGGTCCCAGGCCGGGTGGGCCTGGTCGCACGAGGCGCAGCGTGCTGCGCGCGTGCACCCTTCGGTGCCGTGCTCGCCAGCGCACCGACCACAGGTGGCGGTGCGCACCCGGCAGGTCCACTTGAGGTGGCCGTAGTGCCAGCACTGCTGACACTGCCGGGGGGGGGGGCGGGATCCACTCCCTGACGGGGGCAGCCACGTACCCACAGTGGATGTGGGTCGGGAGCTCCTTGCCTCGGAAGCGGAGCCGAATCAGCGGGTTGGGCAGATCGGGTCGCCGCTTCGATGGCGACAGGCGAGTCACCTCGCACACCCCTTGATGTGCGAGTTCCCGGAGGAGATCGTCCTCCGAGAGCTCGGCCACGTCTGGGCACCATGCCAGACCCTCCACGGAGTTGAGGTGCGCCGGGGCCTCCACGGCGACCCTCACTCCGATGAAGGTGGTCCGTCCCATGACACTGACGTTCTGTTGGGACGTCAGTGTCTCGATCAGGAGTGCTCCCGATCGAATGGGTTTGGCGCTGGCTACGTCGCCACAGATGGCGACCAGCCAGCGCCGGACCTGGAACGGGTTGACATTCCTAAATGGAATGCCATCCGCTCGCCACATAAGGAGGCAAGCGGGCCCGTCCGGGGGGTGGGGTCGGGGGGGAGCCGTGCTCCGGGTCGGACCCTGGGAGGCCCCTGAGGGGAGCGGGGAGTGGATCCGACCGGGGAGGTGCGACGTCGCGCACCGGGGGGGACCCCAGAGGGGGGTCGGAGGGTCGGGGGGACGGAGGGGCGGTGGGTCGGGGGGTCGGGGGGACGGAGGGGCGGAGGGGCGGGGGGGTGGGTCGGGGGATGGGAGTCCGGCAACGGCCGGGCCCCTGGACGGGGCGGGCGGGGCCCCTGAGGGGGCTGGGAGGGGGACTGGGAGGGTGACTGAGCGGCGGGCGGGGGGCCCCAGTCCGACGGCGTGATGGCCGGGTCGGGTCGGGGAGATGGTCGGCACCGGTCCACCACAGGTTGGTGGGCGGGTCGGGCAGGCGGGGGGGACCGTCCAGGGGGGAACGCGGACGCGCTCCGGGGAACCCCGGAGGGGGGGGGGGGCGGCGGGGCGGGGGGGTCGCCATGACCGGAGGAGGGAGGGGAAAGTTCAATGAATAGCCTAAGTTACGTTAACGTGGCACACACGGCAGAACGTGTTGCCAGCTGCAATTAATCTAAAGAATGAAGCGGGTTCTCTACCTTGCAAATTGTGGAAATTACGTTACCTACTTAAAAATATCTAAGGGCTACCTATCTAAGGGTCTAACGACCCTGCCACAAGCACGTGGACAGGGTCCCGCACCCGGAAGCGGTGGAGGGCTGGTGAAGGCTGGCTAGAAGTCGTCAGTGGTCCGATGTCGTTGAGATCGATGCCGCCGCCCTCCCCTTGGCTACGTGCCTGCCGGTATAGGATGCATATCCCACCGCTGCGCACGCGCTGGCCATCCCGGGCTGGTCGATCTCTTCTGATGGTATTGTAGCCGGGAAAGATGAGACACCGACTGTCCGTGTCTTCATGCAGCCGCGTCTCCGTGGCGGCATGTCCATGTCTTCATGCACAACACATCGATGTTGTTCTCTCCGAGCAGCGTGATGACGTCTTTAGGGAGGGCATTACCAAGCGCACGTCGAGGTGCGCTAGCCGAAGTGGCTGGCCAGCTGCGCGGTCACTCGTCTCAGACGCAGAGGCGCGTCGAGGGAGGCAACACACACGGCGCTGCCGGTGTGTTGTCGCTTGGTTTCTTCGTACACCAGCCGATTGTTAAACTTAACATAGAATGTCACAAATTGAGCGATGTGTCGGATGCCATTGAGAAAATTGCCATCCGACTCAAGCTATTTGAATTATGGGCCGACAAAGTTGACCGTCCTGTGGTTTACGCCGGCCGACCGACAATCATAGACACGACGATAATGCCTTGCGATAATTGCTGAGGGTGCTCACCTTTCTCTGTTAAAGGCCAATTTCCACAAACCTTAAATCGTCTTTTTTCTCAACATTACCAGCCCCATTATAATATGCTTGTTCGATGTTAGATGTTTTGTTTCCTCATATACGGTTTAGTTTACATAGTATTTCTGATATGATAAACAAATTTGAAGGGGCTCTAACTTGAAATATTATATTTCCATCGAAAATGTTCGCTGTGTGGTATGCCCAACTAACTGGCCGGTATTATCCGATTTCCAAATTTGGGTATCATGGTCTTCAGCTCACCATCCTGAACATTTTTTATCGTCGATCCACATATCCTGAATACTGCTTTTCACAAACGGGACATTGACGATGTCATTCTATGGGTGGAACAATCAGCTAGGTTAATGGAATGGAATGGAATGCATGGACAAGTTAGTTATTGAATTAAATTAATGTAATTAATTATTAATTATTATTGATTCGTAAATGATTATTTATCTTTCATGTATTCTGTACGTTTCAGCACAGAGAGCTGAGGCAGTCATTTTTGCCATACTGTCTCAGCCCTCCGTGTTATATAATTAATTAAATAGATTGTCTCGTACTTAAAGAAAATATTGACCTTTTTATTTATTTGTATGCACTATTTTATGTTTATTATTTTGGAAAAAGTGGTATTTTATTGATTTGTATTATATACAGCCAGAGACTATACAAAACTCAGAATGTTGAAAATGAATGACCCACTATGACAGTTAAAAAAATGAGGGTTGCAACCACTAACTAAACCGTCGTTGGGTGCATGAGTTAACTGCTAATTTGGATACCATTTTATTAAATGAGTGTTAATTGTAAGGATATTAGGGAATAATAATAATAGACAGAGTGCCGGAAGTATTTTATAAACCATCAAGCATCGAACAAGCATATTATAATGGGGCTGGTAATGTTGAACCCTTGTTATTGTGGTCGGTATTACCTCGTTGGTGGTTTTACCATGCTGCAAGAACCTGGTGTGCAATCACTTTTTAAAAGAGTGACAAAATTAAACTGTTTTCGTGCACAATGAGCTACTCATGTTTTGGCTTTATGTTTTAGCGTGTCTCACCGAGTTTCAAGAAATTGTGTATATGTATTATGCACATAAACATTTTCTCAAACACCCATAACTTTTGATACCTACACATGTGAGGATATTCAAAACTGAATTGATTTGCAGTTTAAGCTGAAAGCCGAATGATTGTCCATCCGCCATAGGTGCAAAGGTATTACAAAAATGGATCTAATAAACGTTTGAGGCGAGGCAAAAATAAATTTTAAGAAATTATAATTCCATTTTAAGGAGTCTGGGGCTACCCGCCGGTCGGGGCTACCCTACACATACAAAGCCTTACGGAAACGTCTAAAAATATACCTACGGTACTTTTATCAGAATGTGTCCTTTGAATGCTTATACAGATAACATTGCCTCACCTAGTGCTGTGTTTATAGTCCAATATTAGAGTAGCTTCCACAGTTCTTTGAAACATCGTCAAGAGCTTCGGTGCCCCCCCCCCCGTTATTATTGCTATGATTTGTTCTTTCGTATATGCCTCTTTACGAATCTATCCACTTCCTACATGAATGATTAAGAAATTGCCCGTTCATCGTGACATTCTATTCAATCCGTTTTTGTTAGTCAGCAAAGCACGTTAAAATAACGCACACGATGACGATAATTTCGTTCACCTGAGATAGACATACGCTACGGGCCCGGCCTGCCCAGCCCAGCCCGGCCCGGCCCGACCCCGAACTCGCGGCTTCTCGGCTCTCTGCAAGCGTCATGCCCAGAGGGCATTGCCCCAGCTGACCCGGCCCGCACGGTTCAAACCACGTGACCATTGCCTGACGCTAGCTAGCCTTTACGCAGGAGCCCCATTCATTCAGCCGACCTCCACCAATCCCAGTCGTGCAGCTGCTTCGAGAGCGCTGATTGGTAGCGTGCGGTCATGGCTGGCTGGGGCATCATAGGCGTATGTAGGAATTCAGTTACGAACTTAAACGATAGATGGCTCTGAAGATTGTTCGCAAATTACAGAAAATTGGATGATTGGAAAATACAAAAGTGCAATTCATATTTAGGTAGACAAAGCCAGCGACCAGCACATAAAATTTCAAACGATTCCGCCAAACGGTTTAGGAGATATAAGCGATTTGTTGACTAGCCACTAGTACCTGCCATTAATTTTGCAGTGACCTGTACCTACTATTTGAAAATGTGTAGCTAAATGCTTGCCTCTAGCTGGTGAAAGTTATTTTTCCAAGAGACAAGTGAATCTGTTCGAAAACGGGCCTCCGAGGGTATTTGGACCGAGGGAGTTGACGGAGACAGTGAGATGGGCCGGCAGAAGGCTATCCAGGTTTATAGATCGAGGCATTCGTCTGGATACAGACGCCCCTCTCTCTGGTTCCTCTCTCTGGTCTGGTTCCGCCCCTCAACAAGGAGTAAAATTAATCAATGTAACTTCTGCAGCTGGTTGACCTTGGCTGTGTTTATCGGATTTACTCGTGAACTAGTTTTTGCCGCTAACCACTTTAACCCTATTAGTGGCAGGGGGGCGGATTCCGCCCCCTCATGTTTTTCGCAGATATCCCCCGAACGGCTGGGAGAATGCCCATGAAATTCTGGGACTTTTCCTATAATTGAATTCCACATACGAAGTAAAAAATTTGAGTTCCTAACCTTAACAGAAGCGGTTTCATGACCCGGTTTTTGGAGTATTTTGTCGGTGACATTTGGCGATAATACGGAGATGCGATCTTCACGGCTTCTTCCTAACTGCCTGAAGTATAAAGGAGTTACATAGGTTTACGGTGATTGAAACAAGTGCAAATTAGTTGATTTTAGTGAACTATAATAAATATTGCACGGCAGAGGCGGTTTCAGGGTCTTGAAAAGAGGAGGTTTACTGGAAGTTATTTTTTATATATTTTACCTCACTTTTTCGCTAAACTGGCACCGCCTATGGATTAAAATATGTTTTATAACTGTTGTGTCCGATGTCACAAAAGCGCACTATTTCATTTATCTGAAAAGAAAGAAAGAAAAAGACTGTTTTATAAGGCATTTATTTTACCCCAAAATTTAGTGACCTGAACACGCCTGAATTTTTAATTTTCAAAAGTCACCGTCATAAATCAAATCCCAATTCAATCTCTATCGATCCCCATTAGTTGCGTTACAATCGGTTGATAAACATGACAGCTGTGTTGGCTCACCAATACCTCTAATAATTGTAGTTTTTGCCCCCCCCCCCCCTCCCCTGTCAAAAATATGGGATTTGTATGTTAGTTTTTAGAAATGTAGCTATTGTTGAGGGGAACCAAACGCCGTTTAATTTTTGAAAATCGGACGGGTAGATCTCGAGATCTCCGTGGGGGGGCGGAATCCCCCCCCCCCCCACTAATAGGGGTAGCCAGGAGCCTGACACTAATAGGGTTAACCCCTCGCCCAACGGGGTGGGGGGCTGCCCCCCTGAGGGTTTCTTGAATAACTTTTTTACACATGCGGCGCATCTTGCTTAAATTTTCAGTAGCTGAGTTTACAACAATTATGTATGCCGTAAATGCTGTAAAAATTCAATTGAAATTGAGTAAGTAGTTTGGGAGATAATGAGGTTTTGATGACATCATGTTGGTGGAAAAACGATGAATGTTTGAAAAATCGTAGAATACACGAGTTTTGAAGCAAATTGCAAACGCAATTCAACAAAGATCGAAAAAGGCATTTTCTTGAAAATGACAATCTCGGATTTCCAAAAATTTGGATGTTTTACCCCTAAAATAAAAATAAAACTTTTTTTTTTAAATCACCACAAAATCAACATTTTCAAAGATGTTAGAAAAACCGGAATATGTGAGATAACTGAGTATGGACAATATCGAAACCAAATTGTAAAGCAATATCTCTATTTTTGAGTGATGGGACTAAGTGTAAGAAACTCATGGCGTCATTTTTTAATAACTTTTTTGTGACTTTTTTGACAAGATAGGAATAAATCATTACCTTTTCTGTATTTCTGAGACAAAGCTGGTCTAAGAAAATGCCTTTTTATTTACATTTATCAATTTCTAATTTTTAGGTTTTCTGATCAGAGCAAAATCGCTGTTCTGGACGTGTTCGAACCGAGGTCATTCACTTGAACCTGGAAGGTTTCCCGTTGACCTGAAACCTAACAATCGCATTTAGATTCCTCTCTTGACAGGCAACATGCTGATTCTTGCCGCATTGCTCTACGTTGCTTGGTTTGGAAGTTAACAGAGGGAGGCTGTCAGCCCTCCCCCCCCCCCCCCCCCCCTCCCCGTAGGGCGAAGGTGAAGAAAAACTCCCGTAGGGCGAGGGTTAAATCAACAACCGTCGAGCCGGTTCTTGGCGTCCAACGTTCCCGAGCATCGCTGTTGTGCCAGTTCTCCCGTTCCGTATTGTCTCGGTGTGGTCTTTAGTGTTACAGAACATATGTGTTGTTCATCTGCATTTGATGTCCACAAAATGACTTTATTCACTTTGCAGCCCGGAAATTTGCAAGTTTTTCACTGTGGATAGCTGGATTTTGACTGCTGAAAAGGCAATTTTTAGAACTGTACGTCCGACCGTTTTTTTTTGGGGGGGGGGCAAAACATAGTATCAGGACCTTTGGGGTAACGGCTGGTCCTATTCCAGTCCACCCTGGTCCCGCGAGCACAAACGCAGGGCAACCGGCGAATTCAACAGCAGATAACATGATCACCTTGCACAACCCCCAGATGGAGACTCTGACATTTGTAGCCGGCTATGTCGCCTACAAATGCTGAGACATTGATCCGACCCTAGGTCGCCCAACCTCTGAACCGCAAACGACCTCACAGGTTCCAGATGCATGGGTGCATGTTGTAAACAGCCTTGTTTGTTTCATCCGAGCGCTGGATGGCCATGGTGGAAACATTCGAAGTTTCGTTCAGTGCTGTGATGGGATGCAGCGCAGACCGTCCGACAGGCTGATCATAAGACGGTTGATAACAGCTCTTCTGCACCAGGAACCGAACTTAAACGCGAAAGTGGCCAGGAAGCTAGTAACAACACGCTTTGCATTAGGTTGAAATGCCTCAACAAGGGTAAACTAGAAAACGCTTCGAGACGGCGCAGTCAAAATCAGTTAGAACGCCATTGTCGCAGCACGCGGCAGTGATGCCAAATCTCAGAAATCCGTCTGCACTGTGACGGGATGGCAAGGTATTGTGGTGCCACTGCTGGTGATATGTGTGCGGCGATGGGAGGACTCGGTCTTGACATTCCAAAGTACGGTTTCCCACAACTGTCGCAACGTACGGCCGTCAAAGGCGTACAAAGCGTCAGACCATTTGGTCTTAACAGGTCCGCAACCAGCGCTTACCACAAGGTCAAATGTTAAGTCCTGTCAAAGACCAAGGGGATGTCTCCTCAATAGTAGACTGTGTCGAGGTGGGGGTCATTCTGTTTGATCTTAGGGAGACAGCGAAATTATATGGCGCTGGTTCATAACATTATGATTGAGAGCAAAATGTCCGCAAAACAATCAATATTCGGTACGCGCGACGGATGGTAGTGCCATCTTAAAGGAAATAGTTCACCTTCAACATGGGATTTTGAACTGAAATAGCAGTTTTGTAGCCCGTGTTGAGAAATCCTTATCTGCAACTTTTCTTGGCTGAAAAGACTCTCCAGCCGAAGATATTTGACTTTTTGGCGAAGGAATGCGGCGCATATATGATATACCGTACCGTCTGAGAGTGCCAGCACTACCAGGGCGCATGCGCAGACCAATAACGCACACCATAACATTGATAATTTACGACCTTCTGTCCTGAATTGGCGCGATGTAGGACCATTTTTGAAAAGAAAAAAAGAAACTGTATTAAAAAATATAATAAAATCGTGTTCTGAAAAATTTCCGAAGGTGAACTATTTCCTTTAACACAGCGGGGCGCGGCCCCGCTGTGTGTGTGTGTGGGGGGGGGGGGGGGAGTCCTGCCCTGTATGGAAAACCGATGGCCTGGCCATGTACACCAACATACATGTTCACCATAACAATGTGGCATGGTAATGCCAATACTATACGCATCATCTAAGTTTCTCTCCAGATGGAAAAGAAGGAACTAACCACTCAGAACGTGATCTCTCCCCCGTAACCCGCCAAGGCAAGTTACGGAACGGTCTTCAATGACTGAGAGTCCTCCATAACAGAGGACAATCAATCCACTTCCCGCTCAAGAGAAACCACCAAAACTCTTCATCGTGGTTTGAGACACGCGAAAATTCGGGAGAATGATCGCGATAAGACCTATAGAAATGATCCTGTAGAAGTAAGGTCTTAACACCAGACAGGTCTTCCGAGACTATATCAACATGTGTGGTGCAGTTGTACGCGAGTTGTAGCGCCTATTTTCTCACCTAGCCTGCACTGTAAACGCAACAGAGCTATACAATAGCTCATTTTGTGACTTAATCTTCCCTACATAACAAATGCCGATAATTTGCAACGGTACTTTCTAAAAAATATATAAAACGGAGAAACACAGTGGAACTATGCTACTGCCCTGAAGAACGCCACCTGCCAACACATTCAACAGTACAGTTTCCCACAACTGCCGCAACGTTCGGCCGTCAAAGGCGTACAAAGCGTCAGACCATTTGGTCTTAACAGGTCCGCAACCAGCTTTTGCCACAAGTTCAACCGTTAAGTCCTGTCAAAGACTATCAACTGCAAGTCTCACCTCCACACAATACAACACGGTTTAGCACGTGCAATTGTGCCCAGACCACCTCTCGTCCGACGAATTATGATACTAGACGCGGGGCACGCGTCCACCCGGCACAGCGGCCTGGCGCCGCCGCTGCCCGGCGGAAAGTGATTACGTCATCAGTATACCGGCGGCGACGGCGGTGGCCGCACGTGGCGACCAGACAGCTGGCGACGGGAGCGATACGTGAGGTGGCAAGGAAGGGAGGCAACCGACTGGTTCGAAATATCAGTCGGTATTTCGGTAACACAAAAATTGAGAAACAAAAGTGGGGATACAACGCAACGCTGAAAGACGCCCTTGCGTAACGTCAAATTTATCGACATTAACAGTTCAAAACCACCAGTTGACGCTTGGCCACTACCAGAGTTCGTCACGGGCTGGGCCGGCCCTATGGGTCATGGGCCGGGCCGGGCCTGGGCTGGGCCTGGACTGGGCCTCAACTTTAAGGAAATCATCGGGCTCTGGACGGGCATGGGCTGAGAATGTTGAAGCTCAGGTCAGAGCTGAAAAATATTTCAACCAGCAGTTCACTTCCACAGCAACACACTGTTGCTGTGGCTGTGGCTTTTTGTTTGTTTTTTGTTAGCATAGTTGGTTCATTGTTTCACATTTATATTATACAAGTAAATAAGTTAGGATACCGATTGCAAATTTTGTGAAAATATTTATATGCTTAATCTGAACGGGCCGGACTGGGCCTGGGCCTCAATATTATAAATTTGACCGGGCCTGGTCCGGGCCTGGGCTTGGTGTTCATGGGCCTGGGCCGGGCTGGGCTGGGGGTTGGTGGGCCCGTGACGAACACTGGTCACTGCGTGCCTAGGTAATGCTTCTTCGGCTGAGTGTTTTGGACCCTGTGCAAAGCACTCTCTCCAAGAAGTTCTCAGCAATCCATGCATTTTAAGCCTAAAACCTAAGATTTTAGACCTCCGTCATGATTTAGAATTATTAAATTGTGATATTGCTGTGCTCCCAGAAACATGGCTTCGCCCCGAAACTTGCTCACGCTTCGTCACGTTCCCGGGGTTTTCTCTGCACCGTGCCGACCGTCCAGACGGTAGTGGTTACGGGGGAATAGCTGTACTGATAAAAAACAATTTGAAAGTAAAACCACTTAAATCAGTTGTAGGTGCCAAAAACGACGGCAAAATAGAAACGTTTTGGTTACAAGTCAGTAACTCGCACGGTCGTCGTTTTAACCTAGGTTGCGTATTTAGACCTCCTCGACACACCGTAGCCGCCATATCAGCCGACCTCGATTTTCTTGAAACTCAAGTGCAACGCGTGTTTCTTTCGTCCACTGACAATATTGTAATAACTGGCGACCTTAACTGCAACCTTCTAGCGTCCGACAACGATATATGTAAATCGAGATTTAATCAGTTCCTAGACAGCCTGGCCCTGCACCAGCACGTGACTAGTCCCACATACGAGTCTGGATCTCTACTTGATGTGTTTGTGTCCAATACGGGAAACTTTTTGAGTGACGTATCTGTCTGCCCATGTCCCTATAGTGATCACTGTATCATCCAAGCTAAATTGTCCATCCCCAAGCCTCGCCGTAAGCCGATTTTCGTCTCATCTAGGCGCCTACATCGCATTAATATATCGGCTTTTCACGCTGCTCTCAGAGCCACTGACTGGAGTGGAGTGTTCTCACGCGAAAAGTGTCAAGTGTCAGTGTCAGACTGTCAGTGGAAGTGGAAGTGTCAGACCAGTGGTCTGCATTCATAAATTGTCTCCTCCCCATCCTCGACCATCACGCACCTCTAAAACGTATCAAAATTCGTAACCCTTCCGCTCCCCCTGTATCTGACACCACTCGCAACCTGATGGCACAGCGTCGCAGACTTCTTGTCCATAGTGGTAGGACCCCTGAGTTCATTGCGCTTAACAAACAGGTCCGTTCTGCCATTCGTCACGACACAAGGCAGGACATCGCCAGGAGAGTGCGTGAGCTGGGTCCTACCACCATATTTCGGAATGTACGTCAAATCATCGCGGGCAAGAAGTCTGCCGACCGCATCGTGCCAGAGGCCACCCCTGACGAGCTAAACCAGTACTTTGTGGGCGTTGGTCCCCGGGTTGCGAGTGAGGTCCGGGCCAGGGGTGAGCCCCCTCTCTCCCTGTCCGTCTACCTCGTGTCGGCACATGTGCCTTCAAACTACAGCCTATCTCTCTGTCCGCTCTCCGGTCCTTCCTCAACTCAATGAAAAATTCAGGGGCCTGTGGTGCTGACGGCATCTCTATTCAGGTAATACAGCTTTGCTTTGCTGCTATCGGCTCCGTTTTACTCCATATCATCAATACTAGCCTATCTTCCGGCGAATACCCAGCGCCCTGGAAACATTCCATTATTCATCCAATACACAAAGCCGGCAGCCAGTCCGAAGCTTCCAATTTTCGCCCTATCTCCATTGTATCTGCCTTCCCAAAGCTCATTGAGCGTATTGTGCAACGTCAGCTTTACTCATACATGTCGGATAACCACCTGTTCTCCTCATCCCAGCACGGGTTCCGCTCCCTGCTCTCTACTGAGACCGCCCTTCTGACTGTTTCTGATCACATCCTCTCGGCTATTGACCACCAGGAACTCACCCTTCTCTGTCTCCTCGATTTATCCAAGTGCTTCGATGTCATCGACCATTCTATGCTCCTCTCTAAACTACGTACATATAACATCGATCCCACCTGGTTTACATCATACCTCTGCGGTCACACTCAGTCTGTCTGTACGGCTGATGGGAGTGGGAACCTTCATTTCTCCAGGCCTCTCCCCAACTCTATCGGAGTTTTTCAAGGCTCGTCTCTTGGGCCTTTACTTTTTCAAATATTCGCTAACGATATGTGCCTGTTCGCGGGGGATGCTCATGTGGTCCAGTACGCTGATGACACTCAAATTTTGTTATCCGGCAAAAAACACCAACTCAATGATCTGGTCAGTAAATTGGAGGACACCCTGAGTGCACTTGATACCTGGTTTCACTCTCATGGTCTCAAAATAAATACAAGCAAGACCGAATTAATAGCGTTCGGATCCCGCCAAAATTGTCAAGACCTTTACCCTGTTGCTGTTCAGTTCCGCGAAGACATAGTACAAGAGCCCATACGTCAAAAATTTAGGTGTTCTGTTTGATAAGCACTTCACATGGGACTCACACGTGTCTTCCCTGGTAAAAAATGTAGTGGTATCCTCATTGGGCTATCGCACGTGAGGCACAGCATCCCCCGCGAGCTGTTGCCACTTCTTGTAAATGCCTTGGTCGTTTCACACGTTCGGTACTGTTTAGCAGTATTTGGCAATGGCTCGCAGAGGAACATACAACGCCTTGACAAAATTCTAAATTTTGCCCTTCGTGTCATATCTGGCAAACGTAAATTTGATCACATCTCTGACGTGCGAGCTGAGCTTGGCTGGCCCACTGCCCAGCAGCTATACAGACAGCACTCCCTAAATCTACTACACAAAATTCGAAACACCGGGGAACCACAGGCTCTTGCTTCCCAGCTTCATGTCAATTCTGATCTCCGCTCCCGCTCTACGCGACAGAACTCTGACCTGGCCCTTCCACGCGTGAGGACAGAGGCTGGCAAGCGCCGATTTCTATATCATGTTGTGCAAAATTACAATGAGCTGCCTTTAGCGACACGTCACTCAGCCATGCCCGCATTCAAAAGAGCGATACAGAACATGCCTCAACCAGAGTAGCCTGATGTATATAACGTAATGTGCGTGTGAGAGCATTGCAGTGTATGTGATGTAGTGTGTATGTGAGAGTATTGAAGTATGTGCTGTATGGGAGTATGTGCTGTAGTGAAACTGTCTTCATTTTATATTAGGATGAGTGTATCATTCGTGTTGTCCATGCTTGTATGTGGCTCCGGAATAGCCCGCTTCGGCGTGGATGGGGTCCAACGTCAAATACAAATACAAAATACACTGAGCAAAGCGCTTCTTCATATCGCCAACCGCTACACCAAATTTGCAAGCGAAAAACAGCGACATTATCATCCAGGGACTCGAGCATGCCGTTAGAGAAGGCTTAGTGGCATCGATTTCCTATATGTGATGGCAGACAGGATACGAAAACGTCATTGGCATCATTACAGTTCCGTTGTGCGCCGACATGTCGGCCAAGGTGTGCTCGAACCTCAGAACACTGCGCCGGGCTTTGGACACAGAACGGTGCGGAGCCTGCCCGCCAGCACTGCTCCATCAGGCCTCAACACAGGACGAACCGCTGATAACGAGACGCCGGTGCGAGTTTTTCCGGTCCCTCAGAGCGCCGCTGGGAGTCTGCGGGAGACAGCAGGAGGCTGCCTCGGCACGGGTATAATCAAATTAGGCCGGCAAAACCGTCTGGCTGGCCCCGAGGACGGCCGTGGTGGGTGAAGTTGTGGTACCAGCTCCACCCAACAGATGGAGTACATTGCGGAGACCAAAAATTAGTCTCTTTTTTGTCGTTTTGCGCGTTTTTGAGAAAAGGGTGGCTGCTTACAAGGGAACTATTGAAAGGGTGGACATAAATCCAATAAGACAAAATCCATTTCCTCAAAATGCTTAAGCTTGTGTGGACGAAAATGGCTAGCAGGCACCACAACTCACACAGAAAATCCCTGTTCTCAAGCATATAGCCTAGAAAAAGCAATTTAAATATTCCCCTCCCTCAGAAATCTCTCACTGGACGCACCTTCGCCGATTCTTGGGGTATTTCCACGTTTTCGCTCATTTTCCATCGTCGTCGTCGTTGCTTATTTTTCTTCGCGTTAGGTTTCGTTCTCACTCGGTTTATTGTTTTCCGGCTCCGTTGCTTGCTTTTTCCCCGTCATGGGGAAAAAGCGCCGAAAACAAGATGTCTCGGACTCTGACTCTGACCCGAACCTGACCTCTCCTGATCTCCCAATGGACTCCGACTCCACGGCCACTGATCCTCGCTCGTCGCAGACCTCTGCCCCCGGCACCGACCCTCGCTCGTCCATGACCTCTGCCCCCGGCACCGAACCTCGCTCGTTCATGACCTCCGCCCCCGGCACTGACCCTCGCTCGTCCCATGCCTCCACTCCCGGTACCGACCCTCGCTTGTCTACTGACCACGCACGGAACCCTGGCTCACCATTGACCACGACTTCTGACCAGTACCTGGATTCCAATGGCTCGTTTCTGGTGATTAAGCCTACCGACGACAATGTCTCGTTCCGCAAAATCAACGTGTTTTGGCCCACCAAACAACTCAAAGGCATCTGCGGCTCATCCTCTCTCCAGATCGAAACTCCGGCAAACGGCACACTCGTTGTCAAGACCGAGACTAACGCACAAACAAAAAAACTGCTACAGTGTACCAAGTTCTGTGAGAAGGCGGTCACTGTCTCGCTGCACCATGCTCGGAACACCACACAGGGTACGGTTTTCGCCCCGGAGATGAGATTTATGTCCGAGGAGGACATTCTCGAAGGTCTCCGCTCAGAAGGAGTCTCGCACGTGCGACGTCTAACAACTTTCCGTGACGGACAGAGGCGTGACACCAGCCTTCTTGTCCTCACGTTCCAGACAACCACGCTACCGTCTACTTTAGTCGCTGGATACCTCAGATACAACGTACGCGTCTACATCCCGAACCCCCTTCGCTGCTACAAATGCCAAAAATTTGGCCACAGCGTCAAATTTTGTAAGCAAGAGGCCCGGTGCCACAAGTGCGGTGCAGCGCCGCACGACGGCTCTGCCTGTTCTGCACCAGCCAAGTGCCTGAGCTGTGGATCCACAGACCACATCGTGACCTCCACTCAGTGTCCCATGTGGAAGAAGGAGAAAGAGATTTGCGCCCTGAAGGCATCTTCCAACATTTCATACCCACAGGCACGTCGCGCGGTAGAAGACAAGACGCCCTCTCCGACTTCCAAGACCTACGCACAGGTAGCGAAAAAGCAAACGGCCACATGTGAAACTCAAACTGAGCCCCTACCTCAGCTCCCTCCCCTCAAACTGTTGGCACCTCTCAGACCAGCCACAGTGGAAACCAGCACCACGACCACCGCTTCCCCGGCCCTTGAGCCGCCGCCCGTGACCCGGTGCGCCAGCACTCGGCCCGGCCGTGACAGGCTCGCACCGCAGGCTATGGTACGTTTGGGCTCGGCCCATACAGACCGCCGGCAGGAGAGCGGCACACGACCGGCCCGTGACGACCAGACTCCCAAAATACAGCCCTCACCTCAAGCCCCACAGCGTACTAACACGAATCAGGAGCGGCCGACACGTCCTGCTATACGTGTAGCATTGGGTCGGGCTCGATCCATCTCGTTTCCTCGTTACATTCCACCAATAGCCCACCATTGACTTGTCTCTCTGCTAGATATATAGACATATATACTGTATAATATAGTATATAGAAGATAGTATATAAAATATATAATATGGCATATAGTATATAGTATATAGTATATGGTATATAAATGTATATATACACATATAAATATATAAATATAGACAAGACATATACGAAAACGATCATTATCCAATTTCCTTCGTCAGACATTTATACCCCAATGCAAAACATCTTCCATACATTAGCACTGCCCTCATTACTCGATAATGAACACCCATATCTGTTACGGCTATTTTTCATTATTTACTAAATATTTCGTTCGAAACGAAACAAACTCGCCATTTTTCTATGACCCTTAAACATATTTCAATACAAATGATTCATCACAGGCATGCAATGGTCATATTGACCGAAATGCCTAAAATTTAACAAAACAAATTTAAATGTCCTCCCTCAGAAATCTCTCACTGGACGCTCACGCACCTTCGCCGATTCTTGGGGTATTTCCACGTTTTCGCTCATTTTCCATCGTCGTCGTCGTTGCTTATTTTTCTTCGCGTTAGGTTTCGTTCTCACTCGGTTTATTGTTTTCCGGCTCCGTTGCTTGTTTTTTCCCCGTCATGGGGAAAAAGCGCCGAAAACAAGATGTCTCGGACTCTGACTCTGACCCGAACCTGACCTCTCCTGATCTCCCAATGGACTCTGACTCCACGGTCACTGATCCTCGCTCGTCCCAGACCTCTGCCCCCGGCACCGACCCTCGCTCGTCCATGACCTCTGCCCCCGGCACCGACCCTCGCTCGTTCATGACCTCCGCCCCCGGCACTGACCCTCGCTCGTCCCATGCCTCCACTCCCGGTACCGACCCTCGCTTGTCTACTGACCACGCACGGAACCCTGGCTCACCATTGACCACGACTTCTGACCAGTACCTGGATTCCAATGGCTCGTTTCTGGTGATTAAGCCTACCGACGACAATGTCTCGTTCCGCAAAATCAACGTGTTTTGGCCCACCAAACAACTCAAAGGCATCTGCGGCTCATCCTCTCTCCAGATCGAAACTCCGGCAAACGGCACACTCGTTGTCAAGACCGAGACTAACGCACAAACAAAAAAACTGCTACAGTGTACCAAGTTCTGTGAGAAGGCGGTCACTGTCTCGCTGCACCATGCTCGGAACACCACACAGGGTACGGTTTTCGCCCCGGAGATGAGATTTATGTCCGAGGAGGACATTCTCGAAGGTCTCCGCTCAGAAGGAGTCTCGCACGTGCGACGTCTAACAACTTTCCGTGACGGACAGAGGCGTGACACCAGCCTTCTTGTCCTCACGTTCCAGACAACCACGCTACCGTCTACTTTAGTCGCTGGATACCTCAGATACAACGTACGCGTCTACATCCCGAACCCCCTTCGCTGCTACAAATGCCAAAAATTTGGCCACAGCGTCAAATTTTGTAAGCAAGAGGCCCGGTGCCACAAGTGCGGTGCAGCGCCGCACGACGGCTCTGCCTGTTCTGCACCAGCCAAGTGCCTGAGCTGTGGATCCACAGACCACATCGTGACCTCCACTCAGTGTCCCATGTGGAAGAAGGAGAAAGAGATTTGCGCCCTGAAGGCATCTTCCAACATTTCATACCCACAGGCACGTCGCGCGGTAGAAGACAAGACGCCCTCTCCGACTTCCAAGACCTACGCACAGGTAGCGAAAAAGCAAACGGCCACATGTGAAACTCAAACTGAGCCCCTACCTCAGCTCCCTCCCCTCAAACTGTTGGCACCTCTCAGACCAGCCACAGTGGAAACCAGCACCACGACCACCGCTTCCCCGGCCCTTGAGCCGCCGCCCGTGACCCGGTGCGCCAGCACTCGGCCCGGCCGTGACAGGCTCGCACCGCAGGCTATGGTTCGTTTGGGCTCGGCCCATACAGACCGCCGGCAGGAGAGCGGCACACGACCGGCCCGTGACGACCAGACTCCCAAAATACAGCCCTCACCTCAAGCCCCACAGCGTACTAACACGAATCAGGAGCGGCCGACACGTCCTGCTATACGTGTAGCATTGGGTCGGGCTCGATCCATCTCGTTTCCTCGTTACATTCCACCAATAGCCCACCATTGACTTGTCTCTCTGCTAGATATATAGACATATATACTGTATAATATAGTATATAGAAGATAGTATATAAAATATATAATATGGCATATAGTATATAGTATATAGTATATGGTATATAAATGTATATATACACATATAAATATATAAATATAGACAAGACATATACGAAAACGATCATTATCCAATTTCCTTCGTCAGACATTTATACCCCAATGCAAAACATCTTCCATACATTAGCACTGCCCTCATTACTCGATAATGAACACCCATATCTGTTACGGCTACTTTTCATTATTTACTCAATATTTCGTTCGAAACGAAACAAACTCGCCATTTTTCTATGACCCTTAAAGATATTTCAATACAAATGATTCATCACAGGCATGCAATGGTCATATTGACCGAAATGCCTAAAATTTAACAAAACAAAAACAAAAATTTAAATGTACCGGGTTCACACACAGACAGAATCATCGAACACGCGTTCACGCACTTTCGCCGATTCTTGGTACGGTTTCCACATTTTCGCTCGTTTCCATCGTCGTTGTCGTTGCTTAGTTTTCTTTGCGTTAGGTTTCGTTCTCACTCGGTTGATTGTTCTCCGGCTCCGTTGCTTGCTTTTTCCCCATGGTGGGGAAAAAGCGCCGGAAACAAGATGCCTCGGACTCTGACTCTGACCCGAACCTGACCTCTCCTGATCTCCCTATGGACTCTGACTCCACGGCCATTGATCCTCGCTCGTCCCAGACCTCTGCCCCCGGCACCCACCCTCGCTCGTCCGTGACCTCTGCCCCCGGCTCTGACCCTCGCTCGTCCCAGGCCTCCGCCCCCGGCAATGACCCTCGCTCGACCCAAGCCTCCGCTCCCGGTACCGACCTTCGCTCGTCTTCGACCACCGCTGGTCCCTCTGATGAATGTCCTGAACCGTACCTCGACTCGTCCGGATCGTTTCTAGTGCTAAATCCCAAGGATGAAGGTGTATCTTTTCGAAAAGTTGACGTTTTCTGGCCGACAAAATATCTCCAGAAGATCTGCGGCACTGGGCTTCTGGACATCGAAACACCGGCAAATGGATCGCTCATCGTGAAAACGAAGACCCGTGCCCAGACAAAAGCGCTGCTGAAATGCACAAGCTTCTGCGAGAAAGCCGTCACTGTCTCCCTCCACCACGCCCGAAACACCTCCAAGGGAACGATTTTCGCCCCGGAGATGCGTTTCATGTCCGAGGCAGAAATCTTTGACGGTCTCCGACCTGAAGGAGTGTCGCACGTGCGCCGCCTGACGACTTTCCGTGATGGGCAGAGAAAAGATACCAGCCTTCTCGTGCTCACTTTCGAAACCACAACTCTGCCCGAAACCCTCCTCGCTGGCCACATCCGCTACTCAGTACGCGTGTTTCTTCCCAATCCCCTTCGCTGCTTCAACTGCCAACGGTTCGGACATTCTAGCCGATTTTGCAAACAAGGCCCACGGTGCCAGAAGTGTGGTGCAGCTCCTCATGACGGTACCGCCTGCACAGATCCCATCAAATGCCTCAGTTGTGACGCAACAGATCACAGCACCAGCTCGACACAGTGTCCGGTTTGGAAAACCGAAAAAGAGATATGCGCGGTGAAGGCCACCACTGGGGTGTCGTATCCTCAGGCGCGGCGCACTGTTGAGGAGAGGAAACCAGCTCAATCGTCCAAAACTTACGCACAGGCTGCCAAACCCCAAACCACAACGATTCAGACCCAGACCGACCCCATCGCTCAGCTGCCGCCGCTCAAACTTCTGAAACCCGTCCCTGCTAAGTCTGTTACGTGCGCGCAGACGGCTACTGAGCCAACCGCACCAGCTGACGCCCCACCACGCACCAGTCCTCGTCTGCACGACCAGCCTAGCCCCCGGGCTACGGCTCGTCCAGGCGCATGGCAGACCAACCGTGGTCACAACAACGTAGCCCGGCCGGCTCGCGCCGACCGACCAGTGACAGCTCAACCCCCTCCCCACTTTCTACCACCGCACGGCCGCACAGGCGTTTGTCAAGAGCGGCAATCGCGCCCAGCAATCCGTGTGGCAATGGGGAAAACTCGCTCTCTCTCTGTCGGAAAAATCCCATCTCTTGGTGGGACCTCCTTAAACACTTAAATGTCGATGCTCTTACAGTGGAATTGTCGTGGTCTAGTCTCAAACTGGGCTGAAAGCAAAATGTTTTTCGTACTACTAGCTCCAATAGTTATTGCTTTACAAGAGACATGGCTACTGCCTACAGACCCTTACAACTTCTCTCTCTTTAATTATTCGCTATACCGTTATGATGAGACCGACGGTGAACGTCGTCATGGCGGTGCAGCCTTCTACATGAATAATGATTTCGTTCACGATGAGATTATTTTAAATACCCCACTACAGGCTGTAGCATGTACCATTAGGTTGAATAGAAGGAAAATAGACATATGTTCGATTTATATACCACCCAATGCTGACAACAGTGATCTCGCAAGAAACTTAAATCACCTTATATCACAATTTAAAAACCCTTTCCTCTTACTCGGCGACTTCAATGCCCACAATCCTATGTGGGCACGCAACACCCGAGTTTCAGACGAGCGTGGCGACATTATCGAAAGCTTTCTTGACGTCCACGATCTCGTTCTCCTCAACAAAGGCGACAATACCTACTTTTCATTATCTCACCACAGTGAATCAGCAATTGACCTGTCAATTTGCTCATCGCCAATATGTAGCCTCTTTGAATGGTTTGTTGACTGTGATATCCATCACAGCGACCACTATCCTATTAAAATTAAAACAACGTTTACTTCTGGTAACGATGCTGTTACCAGTTTTATTCCTCGATGGAATTTGAAGAAGGCAGATTGGACGCAATTTCAAGAATTGTGCAACATCGATCAAGAACAATTTCATTCTCCGGAGCAAGGCATCACGTTTCTTACAAATACTATATTATCAGCTGCGAATGTATCGATTCCATCCACATCACCGTCAACGAGACACAAAGCGGTTCCATGGTGGTCTCCAGAAGTGGCTCAGGCCATAGCAAGACGGAAAAGAGCTTTTCGTAGCTACTCACGGCACACAGATAACGCACATTTAATCATACGCAATCAAGAAAGAGCCCGTTGTAAACGGATCATACGAGAAGCAAAGCGCTCCTCATGGCGATCCTTTCTTGCACAGTTCAACCATCGCACACCTTTAAGTAAAATATGGTCACTTGTTCGCTCATTATCTGGTAAAAGAAGTTTTACCAGCCTTCCAGTCCTCCGTGTAAATGCTACGAACATAACAGAACCGCAAGAAATTGTTAACACAATAGCTAGAAGCTTTGCTCACTGCAGTTCAACAGAAAACTACAAACCTGGATTTATTGAGTTTGCCCGAAGAGAGTTTCGTTTGACTCTAAATGCATTTTTCTCAGATAACACTGAAGTGTACAATGATGCTTTCTCTTTATCTGAGTTACGCGATGCCATTTCATCTACAGGAAACATGTCCACTGGTCCCGATAAGTTACATTATGCTTTTCTTCGGCAGTTGCCAGATAACACTTTACAATTTATGTTACTTACACTCAATGACTTATGGACCAAACACATTTTTCCAGCAGCATGGCGAGAGGCAATCACAATTCCATTGCCGAAACCGGGAAAAGATCGCAATAACCCTTTCAACTATCGTCCCATATCCCTGACCAGTTGTTTAGGTAAAGTGTTTGAGCGAATGGTAGGTAAACGTTTAGCTTGGTTCTTAGAAGAAAATAATTTACTTTCAAAATACCAGAGTGGTTTTCGCAAAAATCATACCACTTATGACCATATCGTACGACTTGAAACTGATATAAGAAAAGGATTTAAATATAAGAAACATACAACAGCAGTTTTCTTGGACATAAGTCGTGCCTATGACATGGTATACAGGCCGATTCTGATACTTAAGTTGCATAAGCTAGGCATTCGAGGACATCTCGCACAATATTTGTTAGGCTTTCTTACAGGTGAACGTAATTTTCAGGTACGATGTCGCTCAGTATATTCCAACACATACTCGTTTCAAAATGGTTTACCGCAAGGTAGCTGCTTATCTCCAATGCTCTTCAACGTCATGATCAATGATCTATTCGACGCAGTTCCTTCAAGTATAAACTACTCTTTGTTCGCTGACGACAGTTCCATATGGTGCACCGACAGCGACTCGCAACACTCCATTTTTCGTTTACAACAGGCACTAGACATAATTGAAGATTGGTCAAGAAAGAACGGTAGTATATTTTCACCAACCAAATCTGCAGTGATGACTTTCACCAAAAACAACAGAATGCGTCAGGCTTCTGACCTACGCCTTTCAGGTCACGTTATTCCTCGCTTACAGTCATTCAAATTCCTTGGCATAGTTTTGGACTCAAAACTCAGTATGGTGAAGCATATGGAGTATGTAAAATCAAAATGTAGCAAGCGTCTGAACTTATTTCGATGTATTGCCGGCACAGAGTATGGGGCAGACCGGAAAACACTTCTTCATTTGTACAAGGCTTTGGTGTTGCCAATCATAGAATACGGAGCTGTAATTTACGCCGGTGCCAGTGATAACACACTTAAAAAATTAGACACAATTCAAAACTCATTCATCCGAATAGCCCTTGGGGCCATGAAAACCTCACCAATCTCGTCCTTACAAACAGAAGCTGTTATACCGCCCTTACATTTGAGACGACAGGAGCAATCTTTACGTTATGTTAGCAAAATTTTGTTTCATCCAAACCATAATACTTATAAATCTATACACATCTTACCTTCAATTCACCATAACTACATTGGTCCGGCTGAAAAACGATCTGGATTAACAATAGCTTCTAGAGTTAAGAAATTCTCCGCAGATTTGGAGTACATTCAACCAGAAATCCTTCCCTTACCTAAACTCAATGTTCCTCCATGGCTGAAGATTGACAGGGAGGTTCTATTTCTTTTTGATTGTTCAAAAGCACTCATTACTCCACAAGAAGTGCAACACAAGTTTGGTGAATTACGCAACCAGTTTTCCAGTTTTCATTTCATTTTCACAGATGGCTCGAAAGACGGTGATCGCACTTCAAACGCAGTTTTCTGTAACTGTAATGAACACATAATTAAAACTCGTCTTAAGAATAGCACAAGTATATATATCGCCGAACTACATGCGGTGTTAGAAGCCCTTCAGTTTATTCAAGAAAAATGTTTACAAAGAGCGGTGATTTGCACAGACTCGCGTTCGGTCGTTCAGTCATTGCTTATGAAATCTCCATCGTCACCCTTGCTGATACATATATACAATCTACACCAGGAATTATCCAACAATGGTACACAAATACGGTTCACCTGGATACCGGGTCACAGCGGTATCCATGGAAACTCGCAAGCGGACAAGTTTGCAAAAGAGGCACTTTCTTTAAATAGCATAACAAACATTCCAACTGACTATACATCCATTAAAGCTTGCTTACGACAAGCAATGATAAAAAACTGGCAAATGCAATGGACCAATACTACTCGAGCAACACAGCTTCGACGCATCAAACCTCTCATTGAAGTGTGGACGTCTGCAAACAGAGATAATAGACGGGAAGAGAAAGTTTTGGCTAGATTACGTTTAGGACATACTTTATACACACATTGTTATATATATTCCAAAGACGCTCGGCCGATATGCTCGCTTTGTCAATGTCCACAGACAGTAGAACATGTTATCATACAGTGTCCAAATTACCGTAGACAAAGGGGTAAGCTGCTCTCTTTTTGCAACAAAGAAAAATTGCCATTCAGTTTGACATCTGTACTCGGAGACACACAACCAGACTTGCTCAATTTACTGTTTTCATTTCTCCAAGAATCAAAACTATTCGAAAAGATGTAAATCACAGACAAACATAAAATAATACCTGTGTAACGCATCAATTGTTCGTTCCTGAACATATAAATTGAAAAGGCATGCAATGGTCATAATTGACCGAAATGCCTAAAATTTAACAAAACAAAAATTTAAATGTATCTCTGGCTTCCCTTCAAAGCGTATAAATCTTTCGCCTTTTACTAAAGATTTCCGTAGAGGGGAGTACTCAAATGAGTATTAAGAAATTTCTTACGGCCTCCACGATGGAGGCCTCCTGATATGAAAGCAGAAAATGTGCAAGATGACGCAGTATTTCAGACTTTTTCAAACCGTATGTCTTTCGTATGTCTGCTATCATATATAGGAAGTCGATGCCACTAAGCCTTCTCTAACGCTATGCTCGAGTCCCTGGATGACAATGCCGCTATTTTTCGCTCGCAAATTTGGTGTAGCATTTGTCGATATGAAAAAGTTTTTTGATCCATGGATTGCTGAGAACTTCTTGGAAAAAGTGTTTTGCACATGGTCCAAAACACTCAGCCGAAGAAGCATTACCTAGGCACCTAGTGACCAAGCGTCAACTGGCGTTTTTTAACTGTTAATATCGATACATTTGACGTTATGCAAGGGCGTCTTTCAAGGTTGCGTTGTATCCCCACTTTTATTTCTCAATTTGTATTACCGAAATACCGACTGATATTTTGTACCAGCTGGTTGCTTCTCTTCCTTCCCACCTCACGTATCGATCCCGTCGCCAGCTGTCTGGCCGCCGCCGTCGCTCCCGGTATACTGATGACGTAATCACTTTCCGCCGGGCAGCGGCGGCGCCAGACCGCTGTGCCGGGTGGACGCGTGCCCCGCGTCTAGTATCATAATCCGTCGGACGAGAGGTGGTCTGGGCACAATTGCATGTGTTAAACCGTGTTTTATTACGAGCGAGCGCGAAGCGCTCGCTCGTCCTTCCGTGGTATATGGAAACAATATGATTATGAGCGGCCCGACCCGATCCGTGGCGACACTTTTGAGAAGCTCATATCTCTGCAACCACACGGCCGATTGACAAGCTGACTTCTTTTCTGAGCAGCCCCATCCAACCTAACCTGTTTGAGACCAGTGCCGACTCATGGGGGTGCCTACCACTGCGCGAGGCGCGTGAGGGGTGTTGAAAAGCGTTTTCTCGCAAAAACTCTGCAAAGGCTGAGCCGATTGTGTGCAAATTTGGTGTGTGGTTAGGGACCCCTCAGCCGCCAATTTTCCACAAGTCAGGGGTGGGGTGCCTCTGCACGTGCGCACGTGCACACCCCTATGCTATATCTCAGGAACGGCTGAGCCGATTGTGCTCAAATTTGGTGTGTGGTTAGGGACCTCTCATCCGCCAGTTTCCCACAAATCAGGGGTAGGGTGCCCTGCACGTGCGCACGTGCACACCCCTATTATGTATCTCAGGAACCGTTGAGCCGATTGTGTTCGAATTTGGTGCATGGTTAGGGACCTCTCAGCCACCGCCTTTCCACAAGTCAGGGTGGGATGGCTTTGCACGTGCGCACGAGCACACCCCTATTCTATATCTCTGGAACGGCCGAGCCGATTGTGTTCAAATTTGGTGTGTGGTTAGGGACCTCTCAGCCACCGCCTTTCCACAAGTCAGGGTGGGATGGCTTTGCACGTGCGCACGAGCACACCCCTATTCTATATCTCTGGAACGGCCGAGCCGATTGTGTTTAAATTTGGTGTGTGGTTAGGGACCTCTCAACCCCCACTTTCCCACGAGTCAAAGGTGGGTGCCTCTGCACATGCGCACGTGCGCACCTTTTTTTGTATCTCAGAAACTACTTCCCCGATCAAGTTGAAATTCCCCATACATTTCCTTCGCGCTCGCTCGTTCATCGCCAACTACGGCGCCTTACTGGTTGTGTAGAGGTGGGACTTGTAGTTGGCATATTTTTCTGGACATTAAATTGGGTTCAAAGACGAGCCCACGCTCCGAAACTATGGGACCGATCTGGGTCATTTCTTCATCAATCGATCCGGCGTGGTCCAAAACGGTATCGTTTTGAGTTTTATCCATTTTGGTCTAATTTAAGTGGACCAAATTGGACCAAAACCACCCAAAATGTTTTTGGTGATTTGGGTCTAATTTGGTCCACTTAAGAGTAGTGGACCAATCTGTATAAAATTCGAAACGGCACCGTTTTTGGCCATGCCGGATCCAATGGTGAAGAAATGACCCAGATCGGTCCCATAGTTTCGGAGCATGGGCTCGTCTTTAAACACAATTTAATGTCCAGAAAAATATATGCTTGTAGTTGATAGTAATGCCCTATATACTTGGTACAGTCACGAGGCGAAGGTTGGCGATATGCCTTTCCCCGGTTATGACGTCCCCAGTTATGACGTATGACGTGCTACTTGACGTGACCAGTTTTGTAGATTAACTAGGGCTTTGGAGGCCAAAACACGAAATTGCGCGCAAATAGAAATGGCATTTGTCTATCCATTGATAGCAAAATCGCCTAGTAAAACGATCAGGATTGCAAAATATTGCTCATCAAAAATGGCAAATTTTCTACTATGCTCTACCACCCCTGCACAATCTACCAGTCTTTGATGTCCCACGAATGATTTGATAGTAAAATGGCCAACCAATGACGACTATGGAGTAGGGTGGGTCGTCCATTCATGGGAGACAGCGAAATTATATGGCGCTGGTTCATAACACTATGATTGAGAGCAAAATTTCCGCAAAAAAAAATCCGCTCTACATGGCGATGGTAGCGCCATCTTAACCCGCGCCCCGTTTGGGGTCATGGATTTTCTGATAACTTGAAAACTATGATAGATATTGACGTAGAACTTGAAGTACCTTATGCTATACCAATTCAAAGTCTTCTCACATTAAAAAAAAATGAAATTGATGTTATACTTTGGGAGATAATGACGTTTTAATGACGTCATGCCATAACATTTTTGGTGGAAAACGATAAGTGTTTGAAAAATCGTAGAAAATCAAGTTAAAATACAAATTGCAAACAAAAGACGCCTAAATAAAGGACATGATATTTTCTTTCAAATAGGTATATCAGATTTAAAAAAAAACTGACCACTCAAAATGTAAAAACAAAAAACAAATGTCCTAAAATAACAAATATCCATTGTTTTTGTTAGCCGGAAGATGTGACAGAAGTGTGCATTATGTACCTGAACACAACATTTTACAAAGATAACGAGGGGGCAAAATCTCTCCCCCCCGCGGGGCGCGGGTTAAAGGGAATGCTTCACCTTTCTGAGAGCTTGATAACAAGTATCCTGGGAAGTTGACATATCTAGAAGTAGTTTCCGGTTTCAGCCAAGTCTCCGTTGAAATGCAAATATCGCAATTAAAATTACTGAGATCATGGCGCAATGCTAAAGTTGACCGAGGGTCCCTCAGACCGACATAATTCCCATCCAGGCCAACCGAGGTCCCCTCTAGGCCGACAGAGTCCCCTCAGGCCGACAAAGGGTCCCTCAGGCCGACCGGGCCCCCCTCAGGACGACCAAAACCCCCTCAAGCCGGACGAGGTTCCCTCAAGCCGACCGAGGGCCCCTCAGGCAGACCAGGACGACTGAGGCCCGCTCAGGCCGGCAAGGGAACCAGGCCGAACAATGGCTCCTCAGGTCAATCAACTTATCCATTATATCATAATCGAAAAAGTCGCAGATGGAATCACAATGCTCGTATACTTATAAGATGGAATCACATCTTGATGTGCTGAAATACGAAAAATTCACAACAGAACAATATGTACGAGTAGCTCTTGAAATTTTGGATGGACACAAATTTGTGAAAACATTGGGGTGGCTCAGCTCAGCATTGGGAGGGCCCGGGCCCTTCCAAAGAGATATTAAAGTTCCACCCCTGAGACTGGGGGTGGAACTTTAGGGGGCAAGGGCAGTAACAGTAGCACGTTTGCAAGGGCAGTAGTCGGTCGCTTGGTAAGGTATCGGCGCTCGGACTGTTACCGCCCCTTGGTTGCTGTTCTAATTGAGTGCTGAATAGGCCCCGTAAGGCCGTTCAAAGATTGCCTTGGCCGACGGCATTTCACGTCGTCCAGGCGGGGTATTGGGTAAAGTTTTCAACTAGCAATAACAGCACCTCGGATAAACCTCATTGGTTACTGTATCGCCACTGCGCAAAGCTGACGAATGTCGTTTTTGTTTTGTTAAATTTTAGGCATTTCGGTCAATATGACCATTGCATGCCTGTGATGAATCATTTGTATTGAAATATGTTTAAGTGTCGGTCATAGAAAAATGGCGAGTTTGTTTCGTTTCAAACGAAATATTTAGTAAATAATGAAAAGTAGCCGTAACAGATATGGCAGGGGCGGATCCAGGATTTTCTAAGGCAGGGGGCTTCAGGCCTGAGGGCGGCATATTTCCTCGGTGACGGGGGCGGCATGGTGCCTTCCGAGGGCGGCATAATGCCTTCCGAGGGCGGCGATGTACCTTCCGAGGGCGGCATAATGCGTTGTGAGGGCGGCAAGATGTCTTCTGAGGGTGCCAGGGTGCCTTCCAAGAGTGCTACGATGCTGTTGGTAGACGCAAGGGCGCCCTGGCGGCCTCCCGAAAACGCTACGGCGCCTTCGGCGCCGGCAAATCCTATACAAAAATGGCGCCGTTTTCTAAGGCAGGGGGCTTCAGCCCCTACGCCCCCCCCCCTGGATCCGCCACTGAGATATGGGTGTTCATTATCGAGTAATGAGGGCAGTGCTAATGTATGGAAGATGTTTTGCATTGGGGTATAAATGTCTGACGAAGGAAATTGGATAATGATCTTTTTCGTATATGTCTTGTCTATATTTATATATTTATATGTGTACATATACATATATATGCCATATACTATATACTATATGCCATATTATATATTTTATATACTATCTTCTATATACTATGTTATACAGTATATATGTCTATATATCTAGCAGAGAGACAAGTCAATGGTGGGCTATTGGTGGAATGTAACGAGGAAACGAGATGGATCGAGCCCAACCCAATGCTACACGTATAGCAGGACGTGTCGGCCGCTCCTGATTCGTGTTAGTACGCTGTGGGGCTTGAGGTGAGGGCTGTATTTTGGGAGTCTGGTCGTCACGGGCCGGTCGTGTGCCGCTCTCCTGCCGGAGGTCTGTATGGGCCGAGCCCAAACGAACCATAGCCTGCGGTGTGAGCCTGTCACGGCCGGGCCGAGTGCTGGCGCACCGGGTCACGGGCGGCGGCTCAAGGGCCGGGGAAGCGGTGGTCGTGGTGCTGGTTTCTACTGTGGCTGGTCTGAGAGGTGCCAACAGTTTGAGGGGAGGGAGCTGAGGTAGGGGCTCAGTTTGAGTTTCACATGTGGCCGTTTGCTTTTTCGCTACCTGTGCGTAGGTCTTGGAAGTCGGAGAAGGCGTCTTGTCTTCTACCGCGCGACGTGCCTGTGGGTATGAAATGTTGGAAGATGCCTTCAGGGCGCAAATCTCCTTCTCCTTCTTCCACATGGGACACTGAGTGGAGGTCACGATGTGGTCTGTGGATCCACAGCTCAGGCACTTGGCTGGTGCAGAACAGGCAGAGCCGTCGTGCGGCGCTGCACCGCAATTGTGGCACCGGGCCTCTTGCTTACAAAATTTGACGCTGTGGCCAAATTTTTGGCATTTGTAGCAGCGAAGGGGGTTCGGAATGTAGACGCGTACGTTGTATCTGAGGTATCCAGCGACTAAAGTAGACGGTAGCGTGGTTGTCTGGAACGTGAGGACAAGAAGGCTGGTGTCACGCCTCTGTCCGTCACGGAAAGTTGTTAGACGTCGCACGTGCGAGACTCCTGAGCGGAGACCTTCGAGAATGTCCTCCTCGGACATAAATCTCATCTCCGGGGCGAAAACCGTACACTGTGTGGTGTTCCGAGCATGGTGCAGCGAGACAGTGACCGCCTTCTCACAGATCTTGGTACACTGTAGCAGTTGTGTTTGCGCGTTAGTATCGGTCTTGACAACGAGTGTGCCGTTTGCCGGAGTTTCGATCTGGGGAGAGGATGAGCCGCAGATGCCTTTGAGTTGTTCGGTGGGCCAAAACACGTTGATTTTGCGGAACGAGACATTGTCGTCCGTAGGCTTAATCGCCAGAAACGAGCCATTGGAATCGAGGTACTGGTCAGGAGTCGTGGTCAATGGTGAGCCAGGGTTCCGTGCGTGGTCAGTAGACAAGCGAGGGTCGGTACCGGGAGTGGAGGCATGGGACGAGCGAGGGTCAGTGCCGGGGGCGGAGGTCATGAACGAGCGAGGTTCGGTGCCGGGGGCAGAGGTCATGGACGAGCGAGGGTCGGTGCCGGGGGAAGAGGTCTGGGACGAGCGAGGATCAGTGACCGTGGAGTCAGAGTCCATTGGGAGATCAGGAGAGGTCAGGTTCGGGTCAGAGTCAGAATCCGAGACATCTTATTTTCGGCGCTTTTTCCCCATCATGGGGAAAAAGCAAGCAACGGAGCCGGAAAACAATAAACCGAGTGAGAACGAAACCTAAGCAAAGAAAACTAAGCAACGACAACGACGATGAAAAACGAGCGAAAACGTGGAAATCGTACCAAGAATCGGCAAAGGTGCGTGAGCGTGTCTGTGAAGGTGTGTCTGTGTGTGACGAATGTCGCTGAAAGTGCTACCCCAATTCTTGTCCTCTCCCAATTTGTTATCAAGTTTCACAACTCCTCCAACGATTGCATAGAATCCGCGCATTTGTCAGCATCGTCCGCTTCCTTCAACTACCGATAAGTATTCCATACGGTACGAGCAATGTATTCCACAGTTATCAAGTCATGTACAATAAATGAGATAAACAGTAGCAATTTGACACCTTCAAGAGGTCTGCCATCTAGCGGCGGTGGTTGTAACCCAAGCTGCCGCGAAGTCACGATCTGCGCTATGTGCAAGTTCGCGGTCCGCCCGGTAGGTGTTTGTTCCACATCTCCGCAGGTTTTCGTTCACTTTGTGTTTTTGTTTGGTGGGGGTCCAGGTCGGCTCGAAAGCCAATGCTTTCTGAAGCCGTGATTAGTGATTACATCCTTCAGTCAGTTGCTTTTCCTCCGTCTTTCATGCTTAGCTCGGGTTGACCCGAAGCCAATGCTTCCTTGGGAAATATTAAACTTTTCCCAACAAAACAAAAATATTATTTCAAATCGACAGACGAGACCAAAATATATTGTAAATTGCTAACATTTTGCATATCAACATTTATATCGAAAGATATTTCAAATTAACGTTGATAAGCCATGCTTTTAACGACTGGTACTCTACGGTATTGCTTTTTGACGAAATGGTATGGAAAATATGTCTTGCACTCTTGCCCATTATGATTGTGTGCGCTACTACACGCGCGGCGCTGAGGGTAAATTTTACCCCCCCCCCCCTTCCCGGATATTCTCAATAACTTTAAAACTATGACAGATATCGAAGTTAAAACTTTTAATACCTTGTGCTGCACCAATTCTACGAAGTAGTTAGGGAGATAATGACGTTTAGTGACGTCCTGTCATGCCATTTTTGGTGGAAAAACGAAAAACGAAACGAATGTTTATAAAATCGTAGAATATCGAGTTTTGAAGCACATTGCAAATACAAACCGTCAAAAGGAAGGGAATTACATTCTCTTCAAAATGGCTATCTCGATGATCCAAAATTATGAGAGACCCCCCCAACAAATATATTTAAAAATCTGTTTTCTATCGGGAAATTGTTCACAAAATCAAAATTTTAAAATATATTTTTAAAAAACGGGATATATATTGGAGAACCAAGTATGAGTGATACCCACACAAAATGTAAAAGCAATATCTTTATTTTGTACTGACTTATGTCTCCCAAGTATGAGTACCGGCACCGCATGACGTAGTTTGCTTACTTGTTTATTTTGGCTTTAAGTGACCAGATATAGACAAATAAATGCCACCGCTGTATTTTTGAGACAAAACTAGTCCAGAAATTTTCCTTTTTTATTTAGATTAATCCATTTCAAACTTTGACCTGCGACCTTGACCTGAACTTCACCAAAGGGCCATTGTATGGGGCCAGGGTGTGAAAATGGCTACTGCTATCGAATTATACGTGTAAAATAACTCATAAAACATGTGTCGCATGACTTTCGTGGACCTCTACGAAATTGTTGGCCTGACCTTGACCTTTGCTGACAATTCCCCCCTTCCGGTAATGTGGTAGATGTACAAAGGGTATATTGAAGGGTAGATTGGATGTACCATACTTTTGAGAGCCTTTTGTGCGATAATAGTCGTAATATAAGGCTTCGAATGGAATTTGACCTGACATATGACCTTATTTTAAGAATGTCGGGTATGTGGTAAAATTTACACCGAGCACCGCGCGGGTTAACCATCAACAAACATTGAATAAAAAGGTACCTACCGAAATTAGCCATGCATATCATTATATATACCATACCCTGTATACTATCAAAACACTATATTTTCATAAATATTCTCTGCCTTGTCGATATTCACTCAAGAAATGAGCAACACAATAAACGGTCAACGAACTAAGGCGCGTCGAACGAACAACGAACCTTTGATCGAACTCCAGCAAACATACCACATTTTGTTCCGCTTGATTATATATTAATTTATATTATAGATTATATATTTTATATTATTAGGTTGGAGCGCGAACGCAACCTACCCCGCTAACAAAAATAGTACTCCCGAGCTATCCACATTTGGGATCATCGCAGAGGTCAACCCAACAGAAGTGCAATGGAAGGGCCTCGTCCTCGGGGTACTCGTACATATTGTTCTGTTGTGCATTTTTCGTATTTCATCACACCGAGATGTGATGCCTGGCTCAGGAGACACCGTGACTACGTTTGTGATCACGCCGTCCCCTGAGCCAGGTTAAAACTTTAAGTGGGCCCTTAGCGTTTTGTTTTGTTAAATTTTAGGCATTTCGGTCAATTATGACCATTGCATGCCTTTTCAATTTTTTATGTTCAGGAAAGAACAATTGATGCGTTACACAGGTATTATTTTATGTTTGTCTGTGATTTACATCTTTTCGAATAGTTTTGATTCTTGGAGAAATGAAAACAGTAAATTGAGCAAGTCTGGTTGTGTGTCTCCGAGTACAGATGTCAAACTGAATGGCAATTTTTCTTTGTTGCAAAAAGAGAGCAGCTTACCCCTTTGTCTACGGTAATTTGGACACTGTATGATAACATGTTCTACTGTCTGTGGACATTGACAAAGCGAGCATATCGGCCGAGCGTCTTTGGAATATATATAACAATGTGTGTATAAAGTATGTCCTAAACGTAATCTAGCCAAAACTTTCTCTTCCCGTCTATTATCTCTGTTTGCAGACGTCCACACTTCAATGAGAGGTTTGATGCGTCGAAGCTGTGTTGCTCGAGTAGTATTGGTCCATTGCATTTGCCAGTTTTTTATCATTGCTTGTCGTAAGCAAGCTTTAATGGATGTATAGTCAGTTGGAATGTTTGTTATGCTATTTAAAGAA
Organism: Chirona hameri; assembly: GCA_036785665.1. Classification (NCBI taxonomy): domain Eukaryota; kingdom Metazoa; phylum Arthropoda; class Thecostraca; order Balanomorpha; family Balanidae; genus Chirona; species Chirona hameri. Next base: position 36,944 of record JAXIVJ010008520.1, read on the forward strand.
AGTGCCTCTTTTGCAAACTTGTCCGCTTGCGAGTTTCCATGGATACCGCTGTGACCCGGTATCCAGGTGAACCGTATTTGTGTACCATTGTTGGATAATTCCTGGTGTAGATTGTATATATGTATCAGCAAGGGTGACGATGGAGATTTCATAAGCAATGACTGAACGACCGAACGCGAGTCTGTGCAAATCACCGCTCTTTGTAAACATTTTTCTTGAATAAACTGAAGGGCTTCTAACACCGCATGTAGTTCGGCGATATATATACTTGTGCTATTCTTAAGACGAGTTTTAATTATGTGTTCATTACAGTTACAGAAAACTGCGTTTGAAGTGCGATCACCGTCTTTCGAGCCATCTGTGAAAATGAAATGAAAACTGGAAAACTGGTTGCGTAATTCACCAAACTTGTGTTGCACTTCTTGTGGAGTAATGAGTGCTTTTGAACAATCAAAAAGAAATAGAACCTCCCTGTCAATCTTCAGCCATGGAGGAACATTGAGTTTAGGTAAGGGAAGGATTTCTGGTTGAATGTACTCCAAATCTGCGGAGAATTTCTTAACTCTAGAAGCTATTGTTAATCCAGATCGTTTTTCAGCCGGACCAATGTAGTTATGGTGAATTGAAGGTAAGATGTGTATAGATTTATAAGTATTATGGTTTGGATGAAACAAAATTTTGCTAACATAACGTAAAGATTGCTCCTGTCGTCTCAAATGTAAGGGCGGTATAACAGCTTCTGTTTGTAAGGACGAGATTGGTGAGGTTTTCATGGCCCCAAGGGCTATTCGGATGAATGAGTTTTGAATTGTGTCTAATTTTTTAAGTGTGTTATCACTGGCACCGGCGTAAATTACAGCTCCGTATTCTATGATTGGCAACACCAAAGCCTTGTACAAATGAAGAAGTGTTTTCCGGTCTGCCCCATACTCTGTGCCGGCAATACATCGAAATAAGTTCAGACGCTTGCTACATTTTGATTTTACATACTCCATATGCTTCACCATACTGAGTTTTGAGTCCAAAACTATGCCAAGGAATTTGAATGACTGTAAGCGAGGAATAACGTGACCTGAAAGGCGTAGGTCAGAAGCCTGACGCATTCTGTTGTTTTTGGTGAAAGTCATCACTGCAGATTTGGTTGGTGAAAATATACTACCGTTCTTTCTTGACCAATCTTCAATTATGTCTAGTGCCTGTTGTAAACGAAAAATGGAGTGTTGCGAGTCGCTGTCGGTGCACCATATGGAACTGTCGTCAGCGAACAAAGAGTAGTTTATACTTGAAGGAACTGCGTCGAATAGATCATTGATCATGACGTTGAAGAGCATTGGAGATAAGCAGCTACCTTGCGGTAAACCATTTTGAAACGAGTATGTGTTGGAATATACTGAGCGACATCGTACCTGAAAATTACGTTCACCTGTAAGAAAGCCTAACAAATATTGTGCGAGATGTCCTCGAATGCCTAGCTTATGCAACTTAAGTATCAGAATCGGCCTGTATACCATGTCATAGGCACGACTTATGTCCAAGAAAACTGCTGTTGTATGTTTCTTATATTTAAATCCTTTTCTTATATCAGTTTCAAGTCGTACGATATGGTCATAAGTGGTATGATTTTTGCGAAAACCACTCTGGTATTTTGAAAGTAAATTATTTTCTTCTAAGAACCAAGCTAAACGTTTACCTACCATTCGCTCAAACACTTTACCTAAACAACTGGTCAGGGATATGGGACGATAGTTGAAAGGGTTATTGCGATCTTTTCCCGGTTTCGGCAATGGAATTGTGATTGCCTCTCGCCATGCTGCTGGAAAAATGTGTTTGGTCCATAAGTCATTGAGTGTAAGTAACATAAATTGTAAAGTGTTATCTGGCAACTGCCGAAGAAAAGCATAATGTAACTTATCGGGACCAGTGGACGTGTTTCCTGTAGATGAAATGGCATCGCGTAACTCAGATAAAGAGAAAGCATCATTGTACACTTCAGTGTTATCTGAGAAAAATGCATTTAGAGTCAAACGAAACTCTCTTCGGGCAAACTCAATAAATCCAGGTTTGTAGTTTTCTGTTGAACTGCAGTGAGCAAAGCTTCTAGCTATTGTGTTAACAATTTCTTGCGGTTCTGTTATGTTCGTAGCATTTACACGGAGGACTGGAAGGCTGGTAAAACTTCTTTTACCAGATAATGAGCGAACAAGTGACCATATTTTACTTAAAGGTGTGCGATGGTTGAACTGTGCAAGAAAGGATCGCCATGAGGAGCGCTTTGCTTCTCGTATGATCCGTTTACAACGGGCTCTTTCTTGATTGCGTATGATTAAATGTGCGTTATCTGTGTGCCGTGAGTAGCTACGAAAAGCTCTTTTCCGTCTTGCTATGGCCTGAGCCACTTCTGGAGACCACCATGGAACCGCTTTGTGTCTCGTTGACGGTGATGTGGATGGAATCGATACATTCGCAGCTGATAATATAGTATTTGTAAGAAACGTGATGCCTTGCTCCGGAGAATGAAATTGTTCTTGATCGATGTTGCACAATTCTTGAAATTGCGTCCAATCTGCCTTCTTCAAATTCCATCGAGGAATAAAACTGGTAACAGCATCGTTACCAGAAGTAAACGTTGTTTTAATTTTAATAGGATAGTGGTCGCTGTGATGGATATCACAGTCAACAAACCATTCAAAGAGGCTACATATTGGCGATGAGCAAATTGACAGGTCAATTGCTGATTCACTGTGGTGAGATAATGAAAAGTAGGTATTGTCGCCTTTGTTGAGGAGAACGAGATCGTGGACGTCAAGAAAGCTTTCGATAATGTCGCCACGCTCGTCTGAAACTCGGGTGTTGCGTGCCCACATAGGATTGTGGGCATTGAAGTCGCCGAGTAAGAGGAAAGGGTTTTTAAATTGTGATATAAGGTGATTTAAGTTTCTTGCGAGATCACTGTTGTCAGCATTGGGTGGTATATAAATCGAACATATGTCTATTTTCCTTCTATTCAACCTAATGGTACATGCTACAGCCTGTAGTGGGGTATTTAAAATAATCTCATCGTGAACGAAATCATTATTCATGTACAAGGCTGCACCGCCATGACGACGTTCACCGTCGGTCTCATCATAACGGTATAGCGAATAATTAAAGAGAGAGAAGTTGTAAGGGTCTGTAGGCAGTAGCCATGTCTCTTGTAAAGCAATAACTATTGGAGCTAGTAGTACGAAAAACATTTTGCTTTCAGCCCAGTTTGAGACTAGACCACGACAATTCCACTGTAAGAGCATCGACATTTAAGTGTTTAAGGAGGTCCCACCAAGAGATGGGATTTTTCCGACAGAGAGAGAGCGAGTTTTCCCCATTGCCACACGGATTGCTGGGCGCGATTGCCGCTCTTGACAAACGCCTGTGCGGCCGTGCGGTGGTAGAAAGTGGGGAGGGGGTTGAGCTGTCACTGGTCGGTCGGCGCGAGCCGGCCGGGCTACGTTGTTGTGACCACGGTTGGTCTGCCATGCGCCTGGACGAGCCGTAGCCCGGGGGCTAGGCTGGTCGTGCAGACGAGGACTGGTGCGTGGTGGGGCGTCAGCTGGTGCGGTTGGCTCAGTAGCCGTCTGCGCGCACGTAACAGACTTAGCAGGGACGGGTTTCAGAAGTTTGAGCGGCGGCAGCTGAGCGATGGGGTCGGTCTGGGTCTGAATCGTTGTGGTTTGGGGTTTGGCAGCCTGTGCGTAAGTTTTGGACGATTGAGCTGGTTTCCTCTCCTCAACAGTGCGCCGCGCCTGAGGATACGACACCCCAGTGGTGGCCTTCACCGCGCATATCTCTTTTTCGGTTTTCCAAACCGGCCACTGTGTCGAGCTGGTGCTGTGATCTGTTGCGTCACAACTGAGGCATTTGATGGGATCTGTGCAGGCGGTACCGTCATGAGGAGCTGCACCACACTTCTGGCACCGTGGGCCTTGTTTGCAAAATCGGCTAGAATGTCCGAACCGTTGGCAGTTGAAGCAGCGAAGGGGATTGGGAAGAAACACGCGTACTGAGTAGCGGATGTGGCCAGCGAGGAGGGTTTCGGGCAGAGTTGTGGTTTCGAAAGTGAGCACGAGAAGGCTGGTATCTTTTCTCTGCCCATCACGGAAAGTCGTCAGGCGGCGCACGTGCGACACTCCTTCAGGTCGGAGACCGTCAAAGATTTCTGCCTCGGACATGAAACGCATCTCCGGGGCGAAAATCGTTCCCTTGGAGGTGTTTCGGGCGTGGTGGAGGGAGACAGTGACGGCTTTCTCGCAGAAGCTTGTGCATTTCAGCAGCGCTTTTGTCTGGGCACGGGTCTTCGTTTTCACGATGAGCGATCCATTTGCCGGTGTTTCGATGTCCAGAAGCCCAGTGCCGCAGATCTTCTGGAGATATTTTGTCGGCCAGAAAACGTCAACTTTTCGAAAAGATACACCTTCATCCTTGGGATTTAGCACTAGAAACGATCCGGACGAGTCGAGGTACGGTTCAGGACATTCATCAGAGGGGCCAGCGGTGGTCGAAGACGAGCGAAGGTCGGTACCGGGAGCGGAGGCTTGGGTCGAGCGAGGGTCATTGCCGGGGGCGGAGGCCTGGGACGAGCGAGGGTCAGAGCCGGGGGCAGAGGTCACGGACGAGCGAGGGTGGGTGCCGGGGGCAGAGGTCTGGGACGAGCGAGGATCAATGGCCGTGGAGTCAGAGTCCATAGGGAGATCAGGAGAGGTCAGGTTCGGGTCAGAGTCAGAGTCCGAGGCATCTTGTTTCCGGCGCTTTTTCCCCACCATGGGGAAAAAGCAAGCAACGGAGCCGGAGAACAATCAACCGAGTGAGAACGAAACCTAACGCAAAGAAAACTAAGCAACGACAACGACGATGGAAACGAGCGAAAATGTGGAAACCGTACCAAGAATCGGCGAAAGTGCGTGAACGCGTGTTCGATGATTCTGTCTATGTGTGAACTAGAGATGGGGAGCCCTTAGCGGCGAAATTCCGGAATATATAGCCTCCTGACCCGGGAGGTGTTGCTTCCGTTTGATGCCTTAGCTTCAGGTTTGTTTAAGCAGTTTCTTTTGGAGAAGTCAACATGGCATTCTCATATGCTATGTAATTCGCGACATTTCCCGTATTGGAAATATTTTGTAGTTGTTTGAGCAAAAGTCCACAGTTAAGTGAAAACATCATATTTTTTCCCTCTCTTTGACAGCGACATCTATGAAGAAATATATACACTTGAAGTATTATATTTCTGACATGTATAGTTCATGGTGAAACTAGGTATATGACGCAATCTTGAACAGCATCAATGGGGGAAGATTTTCTTCGAAATAGAAGTGGTACTGGATTGATTCTTCTGATATACCAAACTGTTCCATCCGATTATAAATTAAGTAAGTAGCACATCAAGCGGTAGCACCGCGTAGTGGACAACAGCGCCGCCTAGCGGACAACTGTGACGCCGCCTAGCGGACGACAGTGACGGCGCCTAGCGACTAATCGTGTAACAGTTAATCTGCCTTCGCAAACATCGATCCAGTATCCACTGGCTCGGCATTAAAGGTACCACTTTTCAAGCCTGTGGCTACCCGCCCCGCCCCGCAAACCCCCTTCAACTACCCGCCACTACCTACTTGCCTATATAGGCTGCCAGCTACCCGCAAGTACCCACAAATAAAATATATTACTTTTTAGAAGCTTTAGGACAAAAAACATTCCATAAAGAAAATGCAACTTTTCCCTAAAGCCTTCCTTAACCCTAAAAGCTATAAAACATCATAAGTCACTAAAAAAGTTGACACAATATATATAATTAAATCAAGAGCGTAATGGATCTGTAAAAAAACTGGAAAGCATCATGTTGGGTCAAAGTAGGCAAGGACTACCTCATGGTAGCTCACACACCAATAATCAGTCAATATCAAAGTTTGTGCATAAATGGTGTGATACAGCAACTAGCTATTTCTTGCAGGAAAAACAAGGAAACGAGTTTTGGGCTATGATCTCTTATTTTGCAAGACAAATCATACATTCATGCAAGAGAACAGATACAAAAATGGTATTCATAAGCACAGGCACTTAAGGAGCATGACAACCTGGGCCTTCTGGAAAATATTTGAAAGCATGGTTTAGGTAATCATGTTAGGCATCCATAATTTTGATAATTTTGATTCAGTGACAGCGCCCCTCCGGCTAGTGACTCTCCTTCCGTATGATGCGGGAGTTGAGGCGCCCCCCAATGCAAAATTGTCGCCGATAATGATGCCCCCCCCCCCCCTTGTCGATCGGGTGGCCTCAAGGCCTCAAGGCAATGACCTGGTCCTTTGTGAATTGCTGCGCACACCACTGACAGACACTCCCGGGAATCGGACAATTAGCACTCCTAGAAGTAAATGGCGACTTAGGAACAGGATAGGTGCCACTAGAAGCTAATGCCGCCCCATGAGCAGAACAGGCGCCCTACCGGACAATAAGCAAATGCCGCCCCCATGGGGTTAAACAGGCGCCCTCTAAATTAGACAAATGCCCATTGCCCATTAGCCAATGCCGCCCACATGGAGCAGAACATACGCTATCTAAACTGGACAATAGGCGACCCCAGAAGCAAATGTCGCCCCCATACTGAGGGTCCTGGTCCAATCCAGCTAATCAAAAGTTTATATTTTTAAAGGGCCTCACAAAATAAAGTGGCCAAAATCCGTAGAGTTTTTCATATCCAGGGGCAGGCGCGGATCTAGAGGGGGCTTGACCCCCCCCCCCCCCCCCCCCCCACCCTGAGCCGGGTCTAGCCCATGTATCGCCTGCCAAGTGCGTCCGTAGGGTGCAACTTTTTGTAAGTCGCCCCCCCCCCCACCCTGACCGAAATCCTAGATCTGCGCCCCAGGGAAATATATATATATATATATATATATATATATATATATATATATATATATATATATATATATATATATAGATAGATAGATAGATAGATAGATAGACAGACAGACAGACAGACAGACAGACAGACAGACAGACAGACAGACAGACAGACAGACAGACAGACAGACAGACAGACAGACAGACAGACAGACAGACAGACAGACAGACAGACAGACAGACAGACAGACAGACAGACAGACAGACAGACAGACAGACAGACAGACAGACAGACAGACAGACAGACAGACAGACAGACAGACAGACAGACAGACAGACAGACAGACAGACAGACAGACAGACAGACAGACAGACAGACAGACAGACAGACAGACAGACAGACAGACAGACAGACAGACAGACAGACAGACAGACAGACAGACAGACAGACAGACAGACAGACAGACAGACAGACAGACAGACAGACAGACAGACAGACAGACAGACAGACAGACAGACAGACAGACAGACAGACAGACAGACAGACAGACAGACAGACAGACAGACAGACAGACAGACAGACAGACAGACAGACAGACAGACAGACAGACAGACAGACAGACAGACAGACAGACAGACAGACAGACAGACAGACAGACAGACAGACAGACAGACAGACAGACAGACAGACAGACAGACAGACAGACAGACAGACAGACAGACAGACAGACAGACAGACAGACAGACAGACAGACAGACAGACAGACAGACAGACAGACAGACAGACAGACAGACAGACAGACAGACAGACAGACAGACAGACAGACAGACAGACAGACAGACAGACAGACAGACAGACAGACAGACAGACAGACAGACAGACAGACAGACAGACAGACAGACAGACAGACAGACAGACAGACAGACAGACAGACAGACAGACAGACAGACAGACAGACAGACAGACAGACAGACAGACAGACAGACAGACAGACAGACAGACAGACAGACAGACAGACAGACAGACAGACAGACAGACAGACAGACAGACAGACAGACAGACAGACAGACAGACAGACAGACAGACAGACAGACAGACAGACAGACAGACAGACAGACAGACAGACAGACAGACAGACAGACAGACAGACAGACAGACAGACAGACAGACAGACAGACAGACAGACAGACAG
>JAXIVJ010008521.1:2500-55234 GCA_036785665.1 Chirona hameri
GAGACTTCCACTGATGTATAGCCTTATTGTGAATGCTACTCTACTTTGGGGTCGGACACATGGCTACCATATATGTTTCGTATTTTTTTTTAATGCTTGAAAATTTAGGAGAACTTGCATTTTGTTCTCAAAACTTTGTATATGTTTAATAAATGGGGAAAATCCGAGATCCAGGAGAGAATGAGCCACAGGGCAGCGGCATAACCAGTGTGACCAGTGTGGGACCTTCGACCTTCTGATCATATCATATGGAATGGAGCACACGTCTGTACCGGTTATATTCCGGCAGCGCCGTGCCGCCGGTGCGCGCCGCCGTTTTTCCGCTATTCATGAAAAACCTGAGGGGGGCGGAAATCACCCCCCCCCCCCCCGGCAGTGCGCGTGTTACCAGCGCCGTGCCGGTGCTCGGCGTCATCTTCGCCGTGCTGGGGGGGGGGGGGGGGCGTTCGACGCCCTCCTCGAACTCAGCTCCTATGGGCGTAGACAACAACCGAAATTACCGTTCGAAAGCTCGTCAAAAATAATTTTGAAACTTGTTGGGTCATTGTTAGCTCATGTCAATATTGAGGTCACAAGAGGTCATCAAAGGTCAGATTTTCACGTTTTAGGACTTCGCTCCAGAATCCCCCAAATATCCCGGGAACCATTCTAGCTAGAAACAAACGGAAAAAAGTAATCGAAAGCCTGTCGAAAGCAAAGGAAAGCGAAAGTTATGAAAGCCTGAAAGAAACACATGTGCCAAAAACGGCGCCGCTGTTTTTTCCGCTATCCTCGAAAAACCTTAGGGGGTGTCTAAACGCCCCCCCCCCCACCGTCACGGCGCAAGTTAAAAGAGCGCATCTTAGACTTGAAGTATATCCGCGTAGCATGATTTTGATGCTTCTAATGAATCTGATCTTAGATCTTCCTTCGTATTCACTTACTGCGTGGGCACAACTTTTCAGTCATAGCTTTGCTGCTTCAGCTTTGCTGGGCGTCTTGGCTGGTGAAGGCTCTCGCCTAACATGCCCCTGCTTCTATGCCTGTCCAGCTCCTCCAGGTTCCACCAGTTCGAAGTACCATCTCCCGCTAGAACTGGGAATTAGATTCCAAAGTTAAATATGATAATTATTTATAAAATCTGTGTTGTGCGCTTTGGTGGTAAACGCCGCTTAGTACATACACACTAAACAATATTCGAAATATGTAGGTAACAGAGTGGGATATTTACTTTGAAGTCTAAGAACTAAGACGAAGAAATGCTAAGCAATATATGCCATGTCCGAGCGGCTGAATTACTCCCACAAGGCGAACTGTGCGAATATAGCTGAGCTGAAGCCCGGCAGTTACTGGAACAATATGTATGCAAATTTAAATGAACGATAAATTAAAAAATATGGAGGTAACTATTACGGATGAAGGAATGCTCAACAGTTTGTTTATAAAAAAAGCATTGCAGATACAGGACATGAAAATGCAACTAATTCTTACCCAGTCTTCGGTGAAAAGTGACAGGAACAGCTTCTTCAGCATCGCAGCTCTTGTCTGGGTTTTCGCCACAGGGAAACACCGCTCCAGACGCATTATCGTTGCTCGGTCTTTCACCATTAGCAGATATTAATATATGCTGTTGCACAAAGTATACACTACTACACTCATCGCACAATCCGCCCCGCACGTTGCACAAATGCCGCCCGTTGCCACCGCCAGTGTCTTGGATTCACACACTGGGATATTTGAACGAGCGAACTGTAACGCCTGAAATATAATGACGTCACAGAAGCGTGTGACTCCCTATCTGGCTAATTTTCAACCAATCAGAGGTCGGTTAAGGGCCTCAGAGGTATCTGACTCCTTCCTTTGGCTGCGTATTCGGAGTCTGAAACCCTCAAAGGTGTTGCTAAACCATACTAAATACAGTGTAAGAGAGTACGATACCTGCAAGGATGTCGCGACACTATATCAAAATGAATCAAAAGAGAGTCTGATACCTTCAAATATGTCATGGCCTCCGTGCAAAGGAGTCTAATGCTCTTAAAGGTGTCGTGACACCAAAGAAAAAGGTGTCATAAGGGAGTATGATGCCCGCAAAGGGGTCGTGACATCAAAGCAAAGAGCATATAGGGGAGTCTGGTGCCCGCAAAGGTGTCATGACTCCTGTACAAGAGAGTATGAGGGAATCCGATACCCACTAAGGAGTAGCGACACTATGCCTAAAGGAGTCACACAATCCTCTAACTTGGGGTCATACACCAAAGGAGTCAGCATGATAACTTCAGGAGTCAAGATTCCCCTAGTCAGACGCCAGTTTTTGGTTTCGTTAACCCGCGAGTTACTGGGGGGGGGGGCTATTTCCCCCCCCCCCCGTTATTTTGCAATAACTCCTAAATGAACACCCGTATCGTCACCAAACTTGCAGTAACTTCTCTCACCTCAATTCTACACATGTTGGCCCAATTAAAAAAATATAAGGCTACGATAGGTCAACCGAGAATGGCGTCAGAGTGACGTCATGTTCTTCAGTTTTTGTTGCAAAATAATGGTTTGCGGAAAACGCTGTCAAAGATACGATATTTGAGATAAACTAAATTGTATTAAATCAAATTACTGAAAATAGGCCGGGCTATCAAACTGCTATCTCGGATTTGTGAGTTTTTTTAAATTAATTTTTTGAGAAATCCAAAGACATTTTTTTTTTAACAAAATTTTCAAGAAAAAATCAGAATTATCCAAAAACCGGAATATATGTGATTGAGACGTATGCGGTGAATATGTGTACCAAATTTAAAGTCGATATCTTTACAAATTACCGAGTTATAACCTTTAAATGACAAAAATCGACCACTTCTCACAGCATTACTATGACAAAAAACGCATTTCCATTTTTGCTTTTTACTTCTATTTATATGGAACAAACAATGTTCTAAGGTCATTTTTTCGCGTTCTAGACGAAGAACAAACCCATAAACATGTGTTACAATGCCTACTGACCGTAATCTGCAGTTTGACCTCGTGACCTCGGATGACCTTGACCTGACCCAAGGTCATAAACAGCTTAGAAAGGTACTTAGAAGTGTCAGACACACGAATCATACCGATTTATCAACGGCTTATGCGTTTAATATCGCAATTTTGCGCGACAATTCCATCCATAGAGACCTTTTGACACGGTCAAACATTTTGTACTTGACCTGACCTGTGACGTCATCAGTGACCCCGAGGTCAACTTTATTATGTTTCCCTCGATAAATTTCCCAGGGCTATCGAATTCCGTTTGAAGTTTTACATTCGGTCCAGTAGTTCCGGAGATCAGAGGGGGGGGGGGGAAATAGCCCCCCCCCCCCAGTAAGTCGCGTTATGAAATATACCCCAGTAACTCGCGGGTTAATACATTGATGTCCCCACATTTTGGTTTGTGACCCCAAATTTTGAGCACGTAAACCCCTCATTGTGGAGTCGACCAAAAGTGGGATGTCAATTTTTGTTATCAGTGCACAGGCGTTGCCACGACTTCTTAAAGGGTTTTTTTATGGGTTTTTCCCAGAATAATTGAGTTACATAGTAAAACTTACTTATAAAGGTGGTATAAGTCACACGGTAGTCACATTTTTATGGAAATTACCTCTGCTGCACGTAAGGACATGTAAAAGTGCGCGGTGATGCCACCGCGTACTTTCTGCAGTATTGGCAGAAAAAAATAAACTGCTGCTCCCGACATTATACGTTGAAAAAAACGTATAATCCCTTTAAGAAGTCGTGGCAACGGCAGAGCCAGTCATCTCTTTTATGTTAATGAAAACACCTCACTTATGGCATATTTCCGGTCACAATAAGCAATATATGATAAAATAAACTTGTTTTCCAACGACAGCAGCAGTTACCTAGCTTTTCCCATAAAGTTCGATATTTTTCATGAATTTTCATGCCAAAAAAAATCATACGCCACCACCAAATTCTCAACGCTAAAGGCTGCAAGGAAAAACCCCACAAAAACCACAAAACCCGAACGAAAAGTATGTAGTAATACAGAGTCCCGTAAGAATTGAATTTAATAATATTTGTGTAATCTAGTGTAGGAATTGCTTATAATTCAAAGCTCTAAAATTGATGAAAAACGATTAAACGCATGGCATTTCTTGCCTGGCCTAGAGTGTCTTGAATTTAGTAACTCCTTCTTCAATCGTCATCCAGATGGCAAAGAGCGTAAGAATTGTCACGTATGCCAAGGTGGTCTTGATATAGCAGCATATATACTATATACTGATAGCGGCATCTTGCTTCTGAGTTGGTAACCACTATTTTGTCTCAGCCGCGCACATTACTGCACCATCGAATTTGATGCAGATTCTAAGATGAAAAAGTGGTGGACAAGTAGGACAAGACAAGTATGCCGATCAAGTACTCGTTATCTAATGCCAGTCTCGCAAAAACGTCAAAGTTATAACTCTGATAATTGCTGAAATAATGGACTAAATGAGCATTTAGGTCCCTGGTATATGTCTTAAACGTGTTTAATTAAAGCTCATATAACTGCAAAAGAGTGCATTTCCTTGCAGTACGGAAAACCGTATAATCCCTTTAAGGCTGAAACACAGCTGCATAAAAAGCACGCGGGTGTCTGCGCGCGCCTATTCAAATACATGGGTCAATTTCAGCAGTTTATTTTTTTCTTCCAGCAACGTCGCGCATCGTGCAGTTGTTGCAACCTCCATTCATTGTACATGTACCAGCATCCACTTGGCGCAGCTGCGCGCAGGCTGTGTTCCCGCCTTTGACGTCAACCCGCGCACTGCAGGGGGGTTGATTTCCGCCGCCCCCCCTTCAGGTTTTTCAAAGATAGCGAAAAAACGGCGGCGCGCAGCACCGCCGAGTTTTCGCACACCTGTGAGGACATCAATTGCGCACACTTTGGAAAAAATAACCTCGGGTCATCTCAGGTCAGGTCACCAGACCAGGTCAAGTGACCCCACCTCCAAAAATGTTTGCAGTTGTGCCAAAACCAGAGTTTTTCACCGATCAGTTTGAAACTTACAGGATGTCATGAGAGCATAAGTACATACAATTCGTTTATCTCGGAATTTGTATATCGGTGACCTAAGGTCAGGTCAATTTCGTAACCTCCCCATAATAAGTCAATGGGGAAATATACAAATGCTAAGGATATGCATGATATTAGTCCAATTACTTCTGGATCATGTTATTATAGGATATTCTTGATGATCCAAGTGTAAGTTTTGTTCAGTGACCCCTATTGGGTCATTTGAGGTCATGCGAGGTCACCATCACTTTTGTGTCAATAACTCCCGACATAATGAAGATAGAGAAGTGAAACAGACATCAATGTGTTTGTCTCGTCGAGAAACGTCTTCCCATATGCAACATGACCTACTTGGGTCACCACTTGACCTTGACCTGATGTCAAATTTTTAAGTTAACTTAACAAGATCGCCATGTACATCATTCAAAGTGCCTTGACAAGATAAACTCAATTGCGTAAAAAGGTTTCCGTTATCTTTTTTACATAAAAAGTTAATAGCGAAAAATGATTTAGCAAAAAAACGTCATTTTTTTTTTACCTCTGGAGCCTAAAATATTGACCTAAGATCAAATTGAATCAAATCACTGGCTGGCGTTTGCTTTTTTAGGTTTGTTTCTAACTAGCATAGTTTCTGAGATATATGGGAATTTCTGGAGCGATGTCCTAAAACAGTTAAAAAAATGAAAATTTGACCTTTGATGACCTGTGGAGACCTCAATTTTGACCTGACCTAAAACAATACTGGAATACTTTCGATAGAACATGTATCAAGCTATCAAATGGCGTTTTCTGCTTCTCGCTACGTAGCGTATTTTTCGAGATCTCAGGGGGTAGGGCGGAAATCAAGTTCGTGTTCAGTTGCAGTTCGTGTTCGGCTCAAAGCCCCTGCAGTGCGCGGGTTAATCAGGGCCGACGCAGCAGCTGGCCGCCGACCAGGTTTTCACACTCAGGCGACGCCGGAAATCCCTTCCCGCAGAACACATACAGCTTGTGGACTTAAATTCTTAAGCTAACATCGAGCTGGCGGCGCAGCACAGTTGCGTGTACAGCACTGAGAGCATTGCGGCCAGTTTCGATGTAACAGCGGGATGCAAACAGCATGTGTTAACCGATGTGCAAATTGACGGCTGCCGAGCCGGCGCCAGGACGGTGCAAATTAGGTGTGAAATTTGATCGGCAACATGAATAAGAGCCAACGGGAATATTTGATAAGGTGAGAAGTTTGATGAACTCCTACCCCCGCTCGTGCGCGTGCTGTGTACACGTGCCTGTGTGTATGTGAGTGTGTGTCGGAGCGTATATGATGCGCTGGTGTATGGATGGGTATTGGTGGGCTAAATTTGCATTTGACCGCAGCCTTAATTAAGTGGGCTCCGGCCTGAGGTTCATACCCGTAGGGGCGGGCCAGGGGACAAGAGGGTTACGGGCGGCTACGGCCCCATGATTTGGCCAACATTTATGTTTAATTAACTCTCTTGCGTTGTCGAATGCGGAGAATTTGAGAGAGCAAAAGGTGCACCAGGACGAGAAAGCCCAAGTCTGTAAATCAATATTGCATACGAGGGTTGAGTTTCACTCAGAACAAGACTGCACAGTTTCACTTCCCCAACTTAATATGACGTTCCGCTATAACGTCCAGCTGCTATTAATTAAATACATAATATATCAAATAATATATTGGCTAGCTCGTCATGGGAAGGGTTCCCGCCTGGCGGCGTTGCGACTGGTGTGGAGCGGACGTCGAGCGGTGGCAGTTCGAGTTCGAGTCGAGCGGTGCAGTTCGAGTTCGCTGCTGCGGTGAGAGTTCGAGTTCGCTGATGCGGGTTTCAGCGGAGCAGCGGGGCGATGAGAAGGAGAACGTGCTGTCATGTGACCTGAGGCCAATTTCACAAAGCTAAAAAAGTTTGTAATTGCAAAGAATGTCTTTATTATTACAAATATTTTGTACATATGTTTGTAGTTTGGATTTCACAAAACTTCAGGGCAGAAAATCTCAATTTACTATTTACAAACCAGTTTACCAAGATATTGTTTGTAGAAATGTTTGCAATTGCACATGTTCTATTTCTCAAAGTTGAGGAAGTGAAGTGAGGAAATGTTTGTAATTACAAACTTGTAATTCCAGTGGGTCAGAGGTTCTGAATTTCAGAATCTGCATTGATAGTTGACGTTTTACTGTTGAAGATGTTTTCTTGGTGAAGTTGTTACATTGCCCAGGTTGTTAAGGTAATGGTTTAGCTTACACATAGGTATATCTGCCGAAAAAAAACATCCAGAGAAATTCTAACAGGAATCACCAGCATGCAAAGTACACTGCATCTTGCCGAATGCGCTATGATGTGACGGGCGCCTCCGCGCGGAGAAACCGCATGGCGATATAATTGCAGCAGTCAACGATGTCTTGTGCAATGTGCAGTGAACCTTCTTTTTTTACGACGTAGGAAGTCGGCTAGATTAGGTGAAAAATGGTCGAAAAATTCAACGATCTTTCTTTTGAGAGTAGTTCTGCTGTTATCATTATGCTCCGCCACCCGGTAAATGGGCAAATTCTGCTTACTCTAATTGCTTACCAAGATGCATTTTTACAGTCAGAGTTTGTATTCCGATGAAATGTTAATTAAAAGATAATTCTTCCCAAAACTAATTTTATTTTGAATTTAAAAAAAAAACACAATGTAAATATGTGTTAACACGCGCCCTGGAGGGCCTCTGATAATTACACACCCTGGAGGGGGGGCGAATTTCGCCCCCCCCCCCTATGATCTCGAAAACCACGCAACGTAGCGACAAGCGGGAAACGACGTTAGATAGCTCGAGACAAGCTCTTTCGAAAGTATTTCGTTATTTTTTTTTCAGATCAATATTCAGGTCACCAGAGGTCATCAAGGGTCAGATTTTCAAGTTTCAAGACTTCGGTTCGAACACTCCCAAATATCTCGGGAACTATGATAGATAGCAGCAAACGGAAAAAAAGCAAATGAAAGTCATTGAAAAATTCAATCGACATTGGTGTCCTCAGATTTGAGCTCAGGTCAATAGTTTAGGCTCCAAAGGTCATCGAATGTCAAAAAGGTGATTTTGTTTTCAAAACTGTTTTCCCCAAATAACCTTTTACCTAATAAAGATAAAGCAATAATGTTTACGCCATCGCGTGTGTCTTGTCAAGGCGCTTCGAATCATATTCATGGTGACCGGGTTAGGTCAACTGAGAAATTTGACCTCAGGTCAAGGTCAAGTGGTGACCCAAGTTGGTCATGTTGCATATTGGGCGACGTGTCTCGACGAGACAAACATATTGGTACCGTTTTCTTTTCTCTATCTTCATTATGTCGATAGTTATTGATAAAACCGTGTTGGCGGTCACAAAATTGACCTGACCTTAGGTCACCGATATTATAAATCCGAAATAACCAAATTGTTGGTATCTATGACCTTATGAAGTCCTGCAAGATTGAAACCGATCGGCGTAAAACTGTGGCTGTGGTACTACTGCAAACGTTTTGGAGTTGAGGTCATCACGTGACCTGGTCTGGTGACCTGACCTGAGATGACCTGAGGCCAATAATTTTACATAATGCGATAAGTTCATTTCTAAACAGGTATACAAAAAACGGCGCTGCTGCGCGCCGCCGTTTTTGCGCTATCCTTGAAAAACCGGAGGGGTGGGCGAATTTCGCCCCCCTCCAGGGCGCGTGTTAAATCAATTAGTTAAAAAAAAAAATGTAATTAGCATCAACTTTAATACAAACGTTATTGATTTCAAATTGTCTGCTATACTAAGATTTGTGTTTACAATTTTCTTTACAATCGGTAATTCTGAGGTGGTGAATGTCTGTGAAATAGCTTTTTGTGAGGTTTGCAATATTGTCTTGCGTTTGTAATCGCAAACATGTGTAATTACTAACTTCTTTGTGAAATTGGCCTCTGAATGTGACCGGAATATGACATGACATGCAGCCTGTGGTCAGGTGGCACCGTCTGCCGTGAAGAGCACTCTCTGAGCCGTGAAGAGCACTCTCTGAGCCGTGAAGAGCACTCTCTGAGACGTGAAGAGCACTCTCTCAGCTGTGATGAGCACTCTCTGAGCCGTGAAGAGCACTCTCTGAGCCGTGAAGAGCACTCTCTGAGCCGTGAAGAGCACTCTCTGAGCCGTGAAGAGCACTCTCTGAGCTGTGAAGAGCACTCTCTGAGCCGTGAAGAGCACTCTCTGAGCCGTGAAGAGCACTCTCTGAGCCGTGAAGAGCACTCTCAATTCTCTGTACAGTCTGGGACGGTTTGATTATGGGGGTTTTGGGCGCGACGACTGCCACAGTCATTTTGCGCCAGTTTGAGACGGTAGCGCAGCAATGGCAGACATTAGCGCGGTCCGGGAGCGACCCGGGGTGGATCACCAGCACTGGAGAGGTGGAGAGGAGAGAGACGATTCACCGGCCCGTCACATACCGGCATGTGGCTACAACAGCCGTGTTGGCAGGGATCGTTGGCGTGATAAATAGCTGGGGAGCCAAGGACGGATCCAGAACGGCAAAACAGCTTGTTGGGAGGGGGGGGGGGGGGGGGCAAATCCCAAAAAGTTGCACACAAATACAATTCTGAAAACTCGTCGGATTTCGTTTCCTTATGCATGGATACTGAATAGGTGATTTAAAATCAGTTTTACTTCTTAAAAGTTGCTTAGATTTTCTTTAAAATAAAGCAGTGTGTCAAATTTAGGCCGGATTCAGCCGGTTTGGGGGCATTCGCCCTTTGGCTCCCTTGGATCCACCAGCGAGTTGAGCGGTTAGTAACCCCGGGATAAGTGGATAAGGCACGCCATACACAACTGGGGTACCTAATGCACAAATTCCCAGACACTATACCCTGTTACACATAACTTCTACGGTCATTTAAAGATGTCTGAGCTAATAATCGTGAGTTTCAATGAACTTTGACTTAAAAAATATCATACGCAAAGGACGCAAATCGTACGCAACATTTCCAATATCCGATGTCTTGCTCAGATACCTTTAATTGTCTTGGTAAAACTTAAATAAATTCCGTGCTTGCTAGCTCAGACATCTTTGAATGACCGTTGAAGATAGGTGGAACAGATGTAATGTCTCCCAGGCTGCTGGCATGATTTAAAAATGGCGTCCCACTGCACCACGGGGCGTCTGGAGGTTTAGGTGTACGCCACCATGCACTGTCACGCCTGTATATTTTCAACGGTATAATTTGGAACCAACACAGTTCCCGGAAAATAAGGCCGATATAAAACGAGTAAAACTGCTTTGTTGTATCGAAAACCGACGGGGCGGTTTAATTATTTATCAATGCGAAAGAGTACTTCCGAACTTTGCTTTGAGTTCAAAACGAAATGACAAATTGCCTAGACAGTATTGGTTATGAATGCAATGCCGAATTCGTATTACAATATTAAAGATACACCATGTTTTAAGTGTGCCTTCATTTCCCTTGGTCCGCATTTTGAAAGGTAACAAATATTCGCAGTGAAACTTTCACACATTAGAATCAGCAGTGATCAAGCACGTTCCGTTAACCCTATTTGTAACAGGCTCCTGGCTACCCCTATTTGTAACAACTCCTGGCTACCCCTATTGGTGGCGAATTCCGCCCCCTACGGAGATCTCGAGATCTACCCGTCCGATTTTCAAAAATGAAACGGTGTTTGGTTCCCCTCAACACGATCTACATTTATAAATAATAAAAAAATCTACATTTTGGATAGGGGGCAACAGGGGGGCAAAAACGATAAATTTTAGTGGTATTTTGTATCCAACATAGCTTTCATGTTTATCGACCGATTTTAACACAACTAATAGGAATCGATAGAGATTGAATTGGAAATTGATATATAACGGTGACGTTTGAAAATTCAAAAATCATAGGCGTGTGCAGGTCACTCAATATGGGGGTGAAGTAAATGCGTAATAAAACTATTTTTTATGTTGTTTTTTGATAAATGAAATGGTATGTGATTGTGACATTAGACAAAACAGCTATAAATCATATTTTTTGCCATAGGCGGTACCAGGTTAGTGAAAAAGGGAGGTCAAATTGGGAAATAAATATTAACCGCAGACAAGTTGCTACCCAGCACTATAAATATGTTACTGATCGTAGATAGTTCCTTTTTGCATGTTGTACTTCATCATAGGCGTATCTAGGATCCAAACTGGGGCGGCGCAAGACCTTTTGATATGTATATTATCCGCTATTATGATACTAACTAGTCAACAGTGACTATTTCACTTACAACTTCAATTAACATTGCTTACCCCCCTTTTTACCCTACCTGGACTCGCCTATTATCTTTTAATCGTTCGTAGAGTAGCCTGTGGTGCGTGTTTCCTCCGAAAACTGCAGTATGTTATGTCATTGTACGCCCATGCTTCTTAGTTTCCTTGCAATAATATGACCAATTTTTTTCCATTCCTGAGCGCGCCTCTGCAAAAAATGACTTTATTCCCTTTTCTGGCCTCATATGTGCATATATCATTCTTAACTAAACGTCTATTGCGCCGTTATCGCTGGCATATCGTTATCACCATGTCAGTCACCCCCTTTTCATGTGCCTGAACACGCCCCTGAAATTCTATATGTAATAAATTATGCAAAAAATGGAAGCAGAAACTATCTTTTACATCTTGATAGCTATAAATGTCCCTTACATCGCTCTATTGGCTTCCCGCCAAGCATTGAATACTTCCTGGAACCCCCCCCCCCCCCCATTTTCAAGCCCCTGAAACCGCCTCTGCCATGCAATTTTTATGATATTTCAATAACATCAACTAATTTCCACATGTTTCAATCACCGTAAACCGATGTAACTCCTTCATACTTGAGAAAGTTAGGAAGAAACCGTGGAGATCGCATTTCCGTATTATCGCCAAATGTCGCCTCCGCACCCACCCAAAACTGTACCCTGGAACCGCCTTTGTTCAGGTTAAGAACTCAAAATTTTAACTCCAAGTGCGGTATTCAATTCTATGAAAAGTCTCAAAATTTATTGGCGCTGCTCCTAGCCGTTCTGGAGATATCTGCGAAAAACATGAGGGATGGGGGCGGAGTCCGCCCCCCCCCCCTGTTACAAATAGGGTTAAGGTCAAAGGAAATATCCATGCAGAACAAATTTCGCTGTGAAACTGAAGTGCATTGCCGGTAGGTTTCAAAGAGAAAAACATGGTTGCACGTCGGTGCGCGCTTTCCTAAACCCGACGGCGTAACATTTCCAAACTTCAATACGGTACTTAATTAACATCACCGTTTTAGCATGCAAATTTGAAAGCACATTCACAGAGTAATGTGAAGGAAATGAACTCCTAAAACTATGGCTGCGATCGGGTTGGGCCGCTTAAAGGGAAAACATGGGGTTTTGGACTGAGATAGCAGATTTGCAGAGCAGATCGAAAAACGGGTTGTGGTGAAATATTTACCTCGTTACGCTAAGTAATTTCGACACAGGGCTAGTGGCCCCTTTTAGAAGAAGAAGTTTTGGGCGCCCGAAACTTCTTTCGGGTCCTCACAAACAGGATAATAGAACAACGGATAGAAAAGTAAGGAATTTAACGCCCAAATGAATTAGACAAGATATAATTTGTATCGTAATTGTTTTGTCTATTATAAACTAAAGGTATTGTTTGCTAACAATAACTTCTATTTCCATAGATTACATCTTTATTTATTGAATAAAACGCCAGCAAATATACGAAGTAGTAGTCAAAGTAGTGTATTTGCGGTACATGTAGTAGCATTTGGAAGCGATCATATTAAATTATACTACGAAGTAGTAGTCGAAGTAGTGTATATTTCAGTCTTGTAGTAGCATTTGGAAGCGATCAGCGGTCGTTCCGACATTTTTAACCCCCAAGCCCATTTAACCCCTTTACACCCTGAATATTGAAAAATTATAAATGAAAACGTTGTAGCTAAGACTTGTCGCTATCTGTTCCAGAAGTCGTATTTAAACTATGTACCATAGGTTACGAGCCAGTCTTGTCTGAAAGTCATCGATTTAACATGGGAACCCTATGGTGTAGTAGGTTTTTAACGCCCAAACGCCCGAGTGCTGCCAACTGTTACTGGTCGGGCTGCTCACAACGGTTGCTTACGTTACAAGCAGCCTGCGTATATATGCCTAAAGTCCGTCGTTATCGTTTACAATCATTTGCATATCCAAGCTACCATATGCATGACCAGGCACGTAGCCAAGGGGGTGCGGCGGGTGCGGCCGCACCCCCCTGGAGGCCAGGAGGGTTCTTTCCGGCGGCCGAGGGCCCTTTTCGGCGCGCGCAGAACGCCGAAAAGGGCCGACGAAACCGCGCGAAGCGCGGTTTCATGGTCTCTTTACCACGCGAAGCGTGGTCTTTAGATAGTGTAGAGCACTGCAGAGGCTCTTTAGGGCCACCAGGACCATCTCAGAAAGACCAGAGGGCCCCTTGGACGTTCAAAAGAGCCCTGTGTATGTCAGAGCGGCCCTTGGCCAGACCGAAAGAGCCCCTGAGTGTGTCCGAGGGCCTCTGAACACGTTGAATGGGCCCCTAGCCAGCATAAAGGAGCCCCTGGGCAGGTCGAGAGACCCCTGAGCATGTCGGCAGGGCGACAAAGCAGCCAGCACAGTCCCTTTCCAGGTCATAGGGGCCCCTGAGCAGGTTGGAGGGCCCTTGTAAAGACCCCAGAGGGCCACTGGGAAGTTCAAAGGTCCCCTGTGCAGGTCAGAGGGGCCCCTGACCAGACTGAAAGGGCCTCCCAGGTGGGTCAGGACGCAGGACGGCCCATGAACATTCCGAATGGGCCCCTAGTCAGCACGGAGGGGCCCCAGGGCAGGTCCAAGGGCCATCGGAGCCTGTCGCAAGGTGACAAAGCAGACAGCGCAGTCCCTTGCCAGATCGGAAGGGCCCTTAGAAGGCTGGAGGCCCCTGGACAGACCAGAGGGGCCCTGGAAAGTTCAAAATGCCCCTGTACAGATCGGAGGGGCCCCTGGGCCCCTGACCAGACCGAAAGGGCCCGTGGTCGGGTAAGAAGGGCCCCGGAACATGCCGAATTGGCCTCTAGCCAACACGGCGGGGCCAATTCGGCATGTTCTTCATGTTCCTAGGGCAGGTAGGAGGGCCCCCTGAGCATGTTGGCAGGGCGACAAAGCAGCCAGTGCAGTCCGACCAGAAGAGTCGCTGGGCAGATCGGAGGAGCTCCTGGGTAAGTCAGAGGGGGGAGGCCCTGGCTAGACCGAAACGGTCTCTGTATCGGTCGGAAGGGCCCTTGAACATGCCGGATGAGTTCCTAGCCCGGCAGGGTGACAAAGCAGCCAGTGCAGTCCCTGGCCAGGTCGGAAGGACCTCTGAACCCGCCGAACAGGCCCCTTGACCCACAAGAGTGGCTTCTTGGAAGGTCAGAGGGATCCCTGGGCAGACCGGGGCGGAAGGGCCCAAAGCACGTAGAGATCCCAGATAAAGATTAAATGCAAAGAGGACTTACTCCACAAGAAAAATATTTAAATCGGAGCGTTTCGGTATATTGTAACACCCTTCGTCAGCGATTAAGAGGCGGTCGGTAACAGGTCATTGCTCGACTTTAAGATGAGCAATCACATGTTACCGAATGCCTGTTAATCGCTAACGAAGGGTGTTACAATATACCCGCAAGCTCCGATTTTAATTTGTATTGTAGAGTAAGCCCTCTTTGTATTTAATATATATCACCCACTCCACATCATGTCTTTTCGCGGATCCCAGATGATTCCCTGAACAGGTCAGAAGGGCGTTGTAAAGGTCGAAGGGGCCCCTAGACGATCTGAAAGAACCCTGTACCTTTCAACAGTAAGAATGCACTTGTCTAGGGAATCAAACTAAAAAAATTGCGCCGCTCCGTGGCGCAATTTAACTACCAATTCAATTATATGCGGGTTAGAAGAAGAAAAACTGATTGAATAATTAATAGAATTGAATTGATAATTGAATTTGTAGTTTCTCGGCGCATTTATGTGTAATGTGGCTACTTTCCTATCAAATTGGGCAAAATAGTTCACATTAACATTTTTTAACGCACTTTTAAACGCACAATAACATTTTTAGAGGTTCGCACCATAAGCAACGTGACGCATTGATGAGAATGCATATCTAGGGCATAAGACTCAAAATTGTTGCGCCGCTCTGCGACGCAATTTGTTTAAGGGTTCCAGATCTTGAGTTTAAAACAAATATTCCAAGTAGGTATAGCTGATTCCAAATTGGTGCCGCTGGTTCCAAAGTTGACATGGCAGTTTGCTAACTCCAGGTCCTAAAAGTTAGTATGGCCCATGTCATCTGTGATACTGCATTTTCCATCCTTGTAACGTGCTTGTTCATCCGTTTTGTTTGGACCTTTCAACGCTGGGGAAGGAGCCCTTTCAAAGCACCGCACCCCCCCCCCCCCCCTGGACGAAATCCTGGCTACGTGCCTGTGCATGACGTCATAATTGTCATGATGTTTGTTATGGCCATGAAGGAGAAAAGAGAAACATGTCCATTTTTCGACGGATATCCATCTATCGTCCAAACGAATGCATTATTCCTTTTTTCAGCTCGAAATACCCCGTATAGCCAAATTTCAAGACAACTTTCAAGGTGACCTATTCCCTTTAAGTAGACTTTCCCTCTAGTTGACGGAAGACCTTGCAGGCGCTTCGCCCCCACTCGGTAATAAAACCAATAATTTCCTCTCACTGTCCTGGATGATAACCGACCCAATGGTAAACTGGAAATCCCACCGATTACCGGTCCCTCATGCCCCTCTCTTTTCCCACCCACACTTCCCTCCCGGCCCACCACCGCTCGCCACCGCCATCCCCCTGCCCCCTCCTTGCCTCCTTCCCTCCTTCCCTGCCTCACCTCTTCGCCGTTGTTCCTGGTCCCTCCCTCTCTCCGGTCATCACCAATCCCCATCACCCCTGCCCTCTGCTCTCCCTCCCAGCCCATGGCCCTTCCCGTCCACCGCCATTGTTCTGCCCCTCCCCTCTTCCCCGTCCCCTGTCCTGTCCTCCCCGTCCCGTCCACCGCCATTGTCCCGCCCCTCCCCTCTTCCCCGTCCCCTGCCCACCCCTTTCCCGTTCACCGCCATTGTCTCGCCCCTCCCCTCTACCCCGTCCCCTGCCCTCTCTCTCCCCTTCCCGTTCACCGCCATTGTCCCGCACCTCCCCTCTTCCCCGTCCCCTGCCCTCTCCTCCCCTTCCCGTCCACCGTCATTGTCCCGCCCCTCCCCTTTTCCCCGTCCCCTGCCCTCTCCTTCCCTTCCCGTCCACCGTCATTGTCCCACCGCCATTGTCCCACCCCTCCCCTCTTCCCCCTCCTCTGCCCTCTCCTCTTCCCGTCCACCACCATTGTCCCGTCCCTCCCCTCTTCCCCGTCCCCTGCCCTCTCCTCCCCTTCCCGTCCACCGTCATTGTCCCGCACCTCCCCTCTTCCCCGTCTCCTGCCCTCTCCTCCCCTTCCCGTCCACCGTCATTGTCCCACCGCCATTGTCCCACTCCTCCCCTCTTCTCCGTCCCCTGCCCTCTCCTCCCCTTCCCGTCCACTGCCATTGCCCCGCCCCTCCCCTCTTCCCCGTCCCTTGCCCCCACCCCCTCCCCAGTACCTCGTCCCCAGCAGTCTCCTCCTGCACCTCTGCCCCTCCACGTTGGCCGCTGTTTCCCCTCCCCCAGGGGCGCAGCCAGTGGGGGGGGGGGGGCACAGGGGGGCACGTGCCCCCCCCCCATTGGGGCGAGGGGCACGGAGGGTACCTCGGCCCAATGGGAGAAGGCCTCGGCCCCTCAGCCCAACCCCTGTGATAGGTATCGACGTAAAACTTGCAGTACCTTATGCTGCATTAATGTTACGTCTTTTAACAAAAGTTCAATTCATTTGATGTAGTACTTTGGGAGATAATGACGTTTTAATGACGTCATGTCACGACATTTTTGGTCGAAAAACGATAAATGTTTGACAAATCGTAGAAAATCGATTTTTGAAGCAGATTGTAATTTAAAAAACGTCAAAAGAAAGGAAATGACATTCTCGTCAAAATTACTACCTCGGATTTGCGAAAGTTTGAGTTTTGGACCCCTAAAAATAAAAAAAAACACTTTTTTTCAGAAAACTTTTCACATTTTTGTCTTCTTGAAGATATGACAAACGGAATATATATGAGTGAACCAGGTATGGAAGATACCCAAACCAAATTTCAAAGCAATATATTTATTGACCAATGGCTCCCTAAGTATAAATAACACATGACGTCATTTTTTAAAGTTACGTTTATTTGGACTTTTATTGACCAGATACAGACAAATAAATGGCACCACTGTTTTTCTGAGACAAAACTGGTATAGTGAAATTCCTTTTTTATTTAGATTAATCAATTTCAAATTTTGGCCTTGTGACCTGACTTTGACCGTATATGGTGTCAGGTTGTGAAAATGGCTGCTACTATCAAATTATACGTGTACAATAACCCTAAAACATGTGTCGCATGACTTTCGTAGACCTCTTGCCAAAAGTGACTTTTTGTGACCTGCTCTTGACCTTGACCTTTGCTTACAATTTCATTTTTTCCTAATGCGGGAGATGCATTATACCTTTGGAGTACTTTGTGCTATAATAGTCTCAAACAAGAATGTTAGGACTTATTCAAAGTTCAATTTGCCATTCCTTTTCATTTTGTCTACCGTAAGTTTGCTTATTTGTACGTTTGCTTAACATGAACAATTCTGAAGATCACTTTTCACCTATTGCACTCATTGCATAATGGAACTGGAAACGGGCCAGGAACAGAGCACGCAGTGCCCCCAGTATGCAACAACCAATACTAGGAAGAGACGGATCCAATGCAGCCTCTGTGATCAATCGTGGCATCTGACATGCGTTCGTCTGACACGGGCACAGGCTGGGGCTTTGAACAAACGGTGGTGTCCCTCGTGCACTTCAAACTTCACCAAATCTACCAAGATTAACGCATCAGAGCCAGAAAATGTACAGAGCGATCATCGCATGAACGATCCAGCATTGGCGAGATCACTGGCCAATCTAAAATCTACGGGTCACATCATCCACAGAATCCCCAAAGGCGTCAGGATAGCAGCTGCTGACGCTCTGACTTCTCCCATTGAGAAGGCTCTGGATGACTGTTCTAAATATGCCTGGACAAAGCTGCTACATTTCCTGCGCATCAGCCTCGCAGTGCCAAAACAAGACACGGGAGACACTACCACGTTTCTGACCACCAAAATCATACACCAGATATCCGCCCGCCTTCATGAAAAACGAAGACGGCACACTTTCCTTTGAGACAAAGCCACCAGACTCTCGTCGGGGAACACAACAGGAGCGAAAGAGAGCGTCATATGTTGATCGGTTAAAGCGGAATGTTTTCGCCAAATTAGCAGAGCTCAAAGTCAGCGGAGCAATCCGTATCTTATCATCCAGTGACAAGATTGCTCCGCATTCTGACGATGTTATGGATGCTCTGGCGCGAAAACATCCACCTGCTCCTCATGACCTCAGTCTTCCGGAAGCACATGCCATCTCTACTCAGTCCAGCGTAGCAACGGAGGCAGAGGTCACTGCTGCTATCGCGTCCTTCAACACCGGCTCTAGTGCTGGCCTCGATGGTCTACGGCCAGCTCACCTCAAGGACCTCACTAACCGATCTGCCGGCGAAGCGGGGGCACGACTGGTGACCGCGCTGACTGCGCTCACCAACACCGTGCTGAGGGGAGAAATCCCGTCACGTGCCCGCGATGCATTCTTCGGTGCGTCGCTAATGTAACAGCCGGGATTGGGATTAGCCCTAGTTGGGATGGGATTAGCCCTAGCTCTGCGTGCTCTGTATTAGTTAGTTAGCTGTAAGACGGTTTTCTTATTTCGTTTTAGCCGCTGTCTGTGCCTTCCGCATTGCGCCATATCGTTTCGTTGGCGCCACAATGTCGGGCTCCCGCAGCCCAGGCTATCCATCACACGCACGGCATGTGACACGTGTATATGTTGGGTATTTTCTTAACGACGACCGAGCAGCTCTGCCTCGAGTCGAGCTGTCAGAGACTAGTGAGAGACTTGGAGCAAAAACCATAAAACTGTCAGTGATAGGGCGTATTGGGGAGCAGAGATATCCCACGCATCTAGTTGGCCTCGCTCGCTGTCACTGACCTCGCTCGCTGTCGGCGTCAGAGGGGCGGTGCCCAGCCACTGTTGCTAAGGACGACGACTAGTTAGAACCGGCTAGCGCCGGTATCTAATGACGTCAGAGAAGCGAACTTTGGCCTGAGTATAAAACGGCTCTCTGGCCGGCAGTGAGGGAGGTAAGCCAGTTCGAAGCTGGACCGAGTCGCGCTAACATCTCGTCTCTCTGTTGCCTCCGCCACTTGGACACTCTACTTCTGGCGATACAGTAACTATTGTTTACGTGGCACTCTGCCTGTGACCTGACTCTCTGTTGGCTAAGTGAGCCGGAGTTGGCCTCTGTGTGTCTACTGCTGCGTGTCTACTGCTTCAAATATCACCTCTGCCGTCTACCTCTGATCTTTGCCGAAGCTGGAGCCATTGCATCCACCAACAGCCCCTGACGAGGGGGGGCCGTTACACTAACAGCTCTGAAGAAAACTGATGGAGGTGTCAGGCCGATTGCTGTCGGCTCAGTCTTTCCTCGCCTGGCAGCTAAGGTAGCCCTCAAACCCCTGAGTGCTGCGGTCGGCCAGGAGCTTTGCCCAATCCAGTTAGGATTTGGCACTGCGGGCGGTTGTGAGGCGGCTGCTCACGCTTCACGGATGTTCATCGAGAACATGACAGAAGGAGAAGTGACAATAAAGGTTGACATGCGGAATGCCTTTAACACACTGCGAAGGGATCACTTCTTAAAAGTCATCAAAGAGCGCCTTCCCTCTATCTATCCTCTTCTCTGGCAAGCGTACTCCCAGCCGACACCACTTTTCCTCGGCACAAATGAGCTAGTCTCTGCGACAGGTCTACAGCACGGCGACCCGTGCGGACCTGCTGTCCTTGCTCTCAATGTGCATCCAGTTTCTAGCAGTTTGAAGTCTTCCCTCAACTGCTGGTATCTGGACGATGAAACCATCGGTGGCGACGTCAATAGCGCCATGGACAACCTGACAAGACTCATCCCTGCGATGGCAGCAATCGGCCTGGAGGTCAACACTTCCAAGGGCGAGATCATCCTTCCCAGGTCGGTCACCACAGAGAGCAAGGACCAGATCAGCACGAGCATCAAGTCTGTCATACCAGGCGCATCGGAACTAAAAGACGAAGACCAAGCCATACTGGGCTCACCGATGACAGAAGCAGCAACTGAGAGTTCTATCAGCAGGAAACAAGAAGAGCTGGAACGCTTGATCAGTCATCTCAAACATCTTGACGCCCACACTTCTCTCTTCCTCCTGAAAAATGGTTTGTTGCTTCCTAAGCTGCAATACATTCTCAGAGCAGCCCCAGTTTACCGTCAGCCAGAGCTTCTGAGTTGACTTGACCGGTGCCTGGAATCGGCAGTCACCGAGATCACCAACGTCAGATTCAGTACCGAAGGCTGGAATCAGACCGTCCTCCCCACTCGGTTCGGCGGTCTCGGCCTGCGCCGGACAGAAGATGTCGCCATCCCCAGCTTCATCTCCTCCCTCCATGGCTGTAGCCAACTGTTGTCGACATTCATTTGTCGCTGCCGGAGGAATACTCTGATACGTTTCTTAGGGAGTACTCCGCTACAACGGAACATTGGAAAGTTACAGCAAACGGTGCTGGAGCCCCTGAGGTTGACATACGCCACCAGCAAAGGTCATGGGACGCACAATCCTATGCGAGAAGCAACTGAACAGGCTACTACAGAACTCCAACCAGTTCGACACGGCACGCCTCCTGAGTGCGCAGAGTCCAGAGAGTGGAGCCTGGTGCACGCTCTTCTATCTGCCAGTCTGGGCACACTTCTGGACAGGGACACGCTGCGCATCTCAGTGGCCCTGCGAGTAGGTGCCGACGTCTGTATTCCTCATCGGTGCAGATTTGGCGCACAGGCGGACAACAGAGGCTACCACGCGCTCACCTGCTGCCTGAGCGCCGGACGACACCCTCGTCACACGGCCATGAACGACGTCATCAGACGCTCGCTGCAAGCTACCGGGCTACCATCTGTGCTCGAGCCGACAGGAATCGACCGCGGAGACGGCAAAAGGCCGGATGGTAAGACCATCTTCCCCTTCGCTTGTGGGAAGAGCCTCGTGTGGGACGCTACGTGCGTTAACACCTACGTTGCAGCGAACATCGGGCCAGCAGCCACAGCCAGTGGAGCCGCAGCACCAGAAGCCGAGGTCAGGAAGCGGCAGAAGTACGCTGATCTCGTGCAACGGTTCCAGTTTGAGCCGATAGCGTTCGAGACTGGTGGCGCCTGTGGTCCGACTACCAGGCTCTTCATCAGACAGCTAGGTGCGAGGCTCAGCAACACGTCTGGTGATCCTCGTGAGACGGCGTGGCTGTGACAGCGATTATCCTTGGCAGTAGTGCGCGGCAACGCCGTGTCTATCCATTTGACAGCGCCTAGGGTGATTCTCCGCTGTTCGGATGTTTCAAGTCGCACCTCTTCTTCCATCTCCCCGCAGTCATCATCCCACAGGGACACTCCACCCCTAGTGTCAACGTTGCTGTCGTCCGAACTCCGACCAGAAACAAGAACAGCTGCCGCTTCGCTGCTCCCGGCTTCTACACACTCGGAGCGGCTTGGTCTGACCAACTTGGGCAACACCTGCTACGGTGGCCAATCGCACCACACTGTTTCGCTGAGTAACCGCCGGGCGGTGCTCCTGTCGGAGCCTGCTGCGGTGCCGTCCGCTGCAGGCTCGTCCTACCGCCTACGGCTCGAGAGTTTCGGCGAGGCTGGTGACGGCGGCGGCGGCAGCCGGTCCACCGCTCCGCCGCCAGGCCTTACTGGACTGAGAAACATCGGCAACACATGTTTCATGAACTCGGTGCTGCAATGCCTGAGCAACACTCGCGCCCTGCACGACTACATTCTGCGCGACGAGTACGCCTCCGACATCAACACCACTACGTCGGCCATGAAAGGGGCGCTCATCAAAGCGTTTGGTGGGCTAATGCGTGACATGTGGCGGCCCTTAAACGAATCTGAGCGGCCGCTCACGACGGCGCAATTCAAAGCACAGTTTGAACTATTCGCGCCGCACTTTATTGGCTACCAGCAGCAGGATGCACAGGAATTCATTCCTAAGGTGCCAGCTAGAGAGCCGGCACAGGAATGTAAATCACGTCACCAGCCTGCCAAAGCCCATCACTACGGACATCGACGATAGCATCAGCGCCAGTCAGAAGTCAGCTGAGGCCTGGAAGCGCTCCCTGCGTCTGGAGAACTCAAAGTTAGTTGATCTGTTTGTCGGCCAGCTCAAGTCGACACTGCTGTGCATGGTGTGCGGCCACGCATCCGTCACATTCGACCCGTTCTGGGATCTGAGGCTGCCGATCCCGGCCAGGACGGGACAGGTGCAACTGCTGGCCTGTTTTTACCTCTTCATCATGGAGGAGGTGCTCGACGGAGACGAGAAGCCGACGTGTTCCAAAAGCGCCAAAGTGCCAAAAGCGGCAAAAGTGCACCAAGAACATGTCGATCCATAAGTTCCCGCGCATCCTGGTGGTGCATCTGAAACGTTTCTTGCCGCAGGAGAGGTCCCACAGGAAACTCAACACCGCCGTGGACATTCCGGTGACCGGGCTGGACCTGTCGCCGTACTCGGCTGACCAGACGCTCTGCAGGTACAACCTGTACGGCGTGGCCAACCACTCCGGCACGATGGTCTCCGGCCACTACACATCCTACTGCAAACACCCGCACACGGCCGAGTGGTACGAGTACAACGACTCACGGGAGCGTCCAGTCAATCAGCGCAGTGTCACCAGCTGCGAGGCATACGTGCTCTTCTTCGTCATCATCATCAACATGTTTATTGTTTTATAACATATTTATATGGTATACATAAGGTAGAGTTGGCGCAAAAGCTGGGGAGCTTGACTCTAGGTGCCAACTCTAACACATATCATCAGGTACCTAATAACTCAACCGCCGCCGTATCACCGGTCATCGCGCGCAGCAGATCATACACCGCGCGCCCCGCCGGAGGAGCGGACCCACCAGAGCCTGCACAGAACTACGATTTAATAAACACCAGTGAATCTGTGAGATTTTTGCAAGTAGTTTTGGAAGTGACGGGCTACCGCGCGGCCGCCGCCGCTACTGAGACTCTTGCCGTGCAACAGTATTTGTGATTGGATGGATCTGGACTCCTGTGTGAAGTTGTAGTGTAGACTCTGGGATATGTTGCTAATCAATTCGTTTCTATGACAAGTGTATATCGGGCATGAAAAGATAAAGTGTGTTGTGTTTTCTTGTGGGTGCCCGCAGGGACATACCGGGGAGTCTGACTTCTGAATTATGAACATGTGGGCGTTTAGTTGGGACATATCAGTTCTCAATCTGGTGTGGAGAATGTTGCTTGCTTTAGTTCCATGTGAATAATATAAGGGGGGCTTGGGTATACCTAACTGCTGTGTAATCTGTTTTTTGAAGTCGGGATAAGGGAGTTGTTTCGTGGCTTCTGGTAATTGGTTCCATTGGTTTCCGGTGAGAGTGAAGAAGGAGCGCTGGTGTGACGTAGTGCGAGATTGAACTAGGGTGTAATGGTTTGCGTTTCTTAGTGTCCTTCGAGCTGGCCGGCACTTCCCACATTGAGACAGTCTGCCCATCGGACACCGTCTAGTCCGCCTAGATTCTCTGGGCGGGGTCGCCACCGGACCGCTGTTTGCGCCGGCCCGAGGGTTGTAGTACTCGGCAACCGGGTTTAGGCTAACATTTTGTCAGTCTAAACACGATTGCCAATAATATTTAATTTACAATAACCATTTTGTCACTCAAAATCAAAACTAGTGTATTTTGATAGGAAACGTCCAGATCCGGGTTTATTCTGACTTTGGAGTACGTCAGCCTAAGCCCGGCTTAGCCTAACATGCGAATTAAACGATTTGGGTAGTTCCCTCCCTCGCCACCAGGGGAATGAACACTTTTATCTGATCTCGCGGGATGTTAAAGATATGGAAGTATTTTAGCTTCATATGGTTGCATCTTACAAACATAGTGATGTTTCAGTTCCGGCGCACCGCGCATATTTGCGGTGCTTACCACAGTGGGGAAGCGTGCTGAGGCGAGTGCGTCATTTCTGACGCTAAGCTTCTGTGCTGATTGGGTCGTACAGTACACACAATCTTGCGCGTTATCGTACATAGGCCGGCAGCATCTTCCGTGAAGTGCTCTGCATGCCGTGAATTTGCTACTCATGAAAGGAAACGTAGCGGCAACGACTATACAAGGTGGGTTTTTGTTGTATCCTGATGGTGTAGCTTTGATGAAAATTGAAACATCGATATAGACTATCTGTGTTCATAATGGCGAGGACATTGGAGATCTGCAAGAAAAAGTGGCTAGGTAATTATAGTGTGCGTCAGTGTAATGTAGTGTGCCAGCAATACAAAGTACAATTGAGAGGGATTATTGGGCAAGTGGAGGTGGTAGTCAAAATTATAATATGTAGGGTAAACAACTGTAATGGTGGACACATCCTAATGCCAGACTTTTCATTATCAATATGGTGTGTCATCCCAATCTACACCGTCAATAGCATGGCAAGTCTGGTGTAAGGACATGTCCAGTGTAATGGTTGTGCTTAACTATGAATGCTTTAGTCTGTTGGTATCGTCTACACCTTGACACAGTGTCCTAGCATTGGGAAATTTGGGTGGAAATTGACACTCTATGGATACTATTTTTCCACTCTTTTTCCTGAGTTTTACTGTGAATTTCCACTCCTTATTTTAAAATGTATTGCATAATTGGAAACCTGATACTGATTTATGGATGTAATGATAGGGACAGCCTGTGGATGGAAAGGCAGGTAAGAATTGGCATAAGTAATAACTAAATTTGGTGAGCAGGTAATTGGGTGATACAGCCTGGTACATTTGCTTTTTGGTTTAATTTTCCACTCTTTATACTTATTTTTAGTCAAGAGTTTTCCACTCCGCACCCCAGCTCCAAAACAATTCTAGGAGCCTGCCTTGACAGTATGACAATTCTGTTTTGAAATGTCCAGTGTTACAGTCGTTAACTCTGCCTGAAATATCATTGAACTGGGTGCTGAAGCTTCCTTCGCTGGCTGATTTTTTTTCCTTTATTATATTCCCTGTTTATAAACTTGGGCGATATTCCGCTTTTGCACACCTTTATACAGGCAAATTGAATATTGTATACCAATTCTACACCTCTGATTTCATCAGAACTGCACTCAAAACAGGGACATTCTCAGTACTTACCTGACAATAATTATTTGTATCACCTGACAATAGCCTCGCTGACGTCATTGAGTAGGTAGAGTAAAGGTCCAACCTCTGGTTACTGCAAATTACCAGACTTCTCATGGTATTGGTGCCATATATGTGTTGTTATTATCTGACAGATAATAACAATGCACTTGAACATCAACACACCACTAATAGCATGAAGTCTGGCATTGGGCTGTGGCCCGTGACCAGAGCTTGGATCCTTACTCTGCTGTCAAATTTGAGTATGGTGTTAATATACTAATCTTGAATTGTTTTTAACACTGTTTTAAGAGACAATGATAATAATAAGTGTTAACCTAACTCTCATTATGGTAAAAAAAGATGATCTAGTAAAGCAAACACAAGATTAGAAGCTTTCGGCTTGCGCCTTAATCAGTAAATCATAGGCTTGCTTGCTCCTTCCGAAAGCCAATCTTGTGTTTTCTTTACTAAATCATCTTTGTTGCCATTATGAGAGTTAGGTTAACGTTTATTATTATGTTAACCCGCGCGGCGCTGGGGGGGTAAATTTTACCCCCCCTCCCGGATTTTCTCCATAACTTGACAACTATGACAGATATCAAAGGTAAACTTACGGTAGCTTATGGTGCATCAATTCTACGTCTTCTGCCATTTTTTTTTTATTCGTGAAATTTGTTGGCAGATAATGACGTTTTAGTGACGTCATGCCATGTCATTTTTGGTGAAAAAACGTTAAATGTTTGACAAATCGTAGAAAATAGCGTGTTACTGCAAATTGCAAATAAAAGGCGGCAAAAGAAGGGAAATAACATTGTCTTTGACATGGCTATCTCAGATTGTCAAAATTTTGGGTTTTTGACCCCCAAAAATGCAAAAAACTGATTTTTGGGGAAGAATTTCCACAAAAGTTTTTTGTTTGAAGATTTTCAAGAAAACGGAAGATATATTAGAGAACCGAGTATGAACGATATTCAAACCAAATTTCAAAGCAATTTCTTTATTTTTGACTGACTTATGGCTCTCTAAGAACAAGTAACTCATGACGTCATTTTTTAAAATTGCGTTTTTTGGCTTTTACTGACCAGATAGAGACAAATAAATGCCACCACTGTATTTCGAAGACAAAACTAGTCTAGAAACATGCAATGTTTATTTAGATTAATCAATTTCAAATTTTGACCTTATTATGACCTGACCTTGACCTGAGGACGATTATATGGTGTCAGGCTGTGAAAATGGCTGCTTCTATCGAATTATACGTGTAGAATAACCCATATAACATGTGTCGCATGGCTTTCGTAGACCTGTGACCTTGTGTGACCTGACCTTGACCTTGACCTTTGCTTACAAATTCACTTTTACTTATGCAGGAAATGCATTATACACTCTGGGGCACTTTGTGAGATAATAGTTGTAATATAAGGCTTTGGATGGAAAGTATAGCCCAAAAACTCAAATACTTACATTTTACATTTGACCTGAACGTGACCTGAGATGTGACCTTATTTTAAGAATTTCGAGTATGCATTCGATTCTTCTCGTTGAGAGCTTGCGATCGCCGCATTGCGCGTCTCGCTGCGGTTATTGGTTCGGAAAATACCAGGGGGGGTAAAATTTACCCCCCCCCCCCAGCGCCGCGCATTCGGCTGGAGACCCCAGCGCCGCGCGGGTTAATAGACTTGCAATAAGTCGTCATAACTCCAAAAGTGAATCCATTAAATAAATAGGTCTTTGACATATTATATTTTGCATTCTAATGAAAACATGTGATGAGATGTAAGAACAACTTCTGCAGCAACTGTGAGAATTATGCTGGGAACATAGATCCACCCTGGAATTTTGGTGAGATGCACTGAGATCATGATGATGATGATTGGTGTTTAAGGGCGCTCTGACAATGAAGGTCACATGGTGCCCACCACTAAGATCATATATCCAATGCAAAATGTTTGTTAGCTCACAAACATTTTGCATTGGATCTCTCAGAGATCCACCAGGATCACATATCATAACATAAATTATCATGCATTTCCCCAGATCCAATATTTATTTGCAACCAAATTGTTAGGGATCCATTTGACCTGAGTAGTCGGCACGCCCTTAAACCCCAATAAACAAACGAACAACTAAATTGTTCTTTGTCATATTTTAAGGCTTATGCAGTGCAGAGTATCTGTAAAAGTGATGCCAATGTTCTGAATTATTCTGTGCTTCTTCAATTATTTACTACTAAAACTTAAGTCAACTTTTGTCAGCATATTGTTAACATGACTGAATTTAGATTCATGTCATCAAAGTCATTCATAGGAATATAAGCTAAGTTTGAATTCCAACTTTGCCAAGAAGTCTCATTTTCCAACAGATATTAATTAGATATTGATGCTCCCATTCAATAAAGGGACAATAGTTCATACAGACATTGTAGATTGGTCAATGGCCACCAGCATTTTGCTCGTAACAACCAATGTCAATGTCAATGGTAGAATATATCAAACTATTGCTATAATATATTGGCATGTTTATCATTTTGAATAAAGGCTCCTGGTACCCTTCATTGCCACCGTTTCATGGTCAATATTAAATTCCTCATTCATTTATCCATTTATTTACATCTTTAGGTTGGAACACAACATATTGATATGACCATTGACTTCTCACGCTTCTCGCTTCTCACAAGTGATCCAATCATTCCATCAGTTAGAGACCATCAATCTCACCTTCAATGATGTCCTGGATAGAAGTTTGTGAGACTATTTAAAAGAGGCTGCGAAATTGTCATTAATAATATAAAATGAATATCCATGACTTAACTTGAAAATGTCTTTATTCTCTGGCGGTGGCAAGGCTGTATAAACCAAGTAGAACACTCCGGCCGAAAAGTGGTGACAAACACTAATTTAGTAGCCGCGACCCCAGAGTCGCTGTGACGTAGAAGGCGGGGGACGCGGCCGGCCAGCCGCCGTACACAACATTAGTGCGCGTGTGCCTGAAGCTTAGATCGCGCTTAGTTTCTTTGTTTACCGGTCGATTTAAAAACTTGTGATATGTAATATGTCACAAATCAACCGCTCTGCCGGATACCGCTGAAAAAGTGCAATCAGACTAATATTTGATGTTATATCTGCGCAAAGTTCAACGATTAGGTACGGCGCTCCGGCCGACCGCCGCTCGAAATGATGATAAGTGCAGGGGCTCCGCCACAGGAGGGGACGGGGGGGACGTGTCCCCCCCCCCAACATTTTCGGATTTTAACATTACGCCTATGGGCGTTGCATGGAAAGAATTGACTTCAAAATGCCTCCGTCCCACCAACTTTCGGAAGTTGGCGGCGCCCTAGGATAAGTGTATCTTCGATGCCATTACACGGCGTGGAAAATGTGAATGTATCGCAATGAATTGCCTAGGGCGACATAAGCCTCATCAAATATATTGTATTTGTTTGGCATTGCTATTCCTTCTCGTCACATAGTACAGGCGCGGATCCAAGATTTCAGTCAGTGGGGGGGGGGGGGCGCCACATACAAAAGTTGCGCCCTATACGCGTGTTTGGTGGGCGCGACATGGAAGCGACCTGGGCTCAGGGGGGGGGGGGGGGGGCTAGCGCCCCCCCCCGTCCTAGCGCCCCCTATACTTTTCTTATATAAGGTGAATCTTCGGGAAATTTATGAAATGGTATAGGATCTGAATCGTGATCTTGATCAACTTTTTTTTGGCATGTCAGTTGTTGCTGCACCCCTGACGTCGCAAAAAGGCATTTCTGTCCTGTAACTCATAAATCACATTATTATCATTTATTTTATATAGTCATTACTAGACACTCGGCAATTTGTGTTAATTAGTGCAAGCCATCCACAGCACAGGACCACTAGCATTAGGTACTACTCAGTGGCGACGGATAAAGGGGGGGGGGGGATAGAGGAGGCAGCTGTCCGCCCACTCAAGAAGTGGTGGGGGGAAACATATGATTTTGCCTCCCCCATAAATTTGTAAGAGACCATACTCCAAGAAGTTGGTTCGATTTTTCCTTTTGACCGAAACATTGACCCAGGGCTCCGATGTGCCCACAGTCACCCTGATGGGCCTTCTAAGGCCGACAGAAGGCCCTCGGTAGGCCATGAGGGGCCCTCAGAAGGCCTGAGACTTCAACATTGGCCTGTCCGACGTTTTTTACGACCATTTAGAGGCCCTGCAAAATATAGTGGCCTAAATCCGAGGAGATACCATTTCGCGTCATTTTGTTTGTTTTTTGTTGGGGGGGGGGGGCTTTTACCGTGGGAGGGGCCCTTTTTCCGAGGGACCCTCTGGGTTTCTTTGCCCACCATCCGAAAATACGATCCGCCGCCACTGGTACTACTCATAATAGTGTCTCAAAACCTAAGTAATACCGATATCAGTCACATTATTGGTATGGATTTTCTAGTCTGTTTATATAAGGTGGCACAATCTATGGGTTTACGTCCTTGAAAAATGGACAAATATAGCTAACCTACTCCTACAGCCTCTTATGTCGACAATTTCCGCAGATGTCCTCATCCTCAGCTAAAGAACGTACAGATTTGGGTGCACATTTTTAGCTTATGAGGTATTCTGGGAAAATACTGCTATGTTGATAGATACAATTGTTATGTCGACTTTCACATACACCTTTAAATATTGTCTTACGCTTCATACAAATAAGGAAATGCTTACAAATGCACACGCACACACGCCCGTACATTGCCAGCGAACCAATATGGCGAACCCGTTGAAATGTAAACAAACAATTCTCCCCCGCCTTCACGTCATCACAACCTGACCAATCACCGTTGAGCTTGCTCAAGACTGATTGGCCAATACTAGCTGATAGCCAAATATAGCTTATGAGCAGATCCGATAAACACGGCCAAGATGCTGGAAGATGCTTGCGGTTGTCACACTTTTTACCAATGTTGAAGGAGCGGAGTACACCCCCCTGGGCGGTGGCCAAGGCCAAGGCACTATGACCTATAAGCATATAGGTCGCCTCGTCGGTGCTCACAAAACGTGATTTGACGTCACTGGCGACAGAGCGCTGCACCAATCAAATTGCAAGATTTCAGTTATCAATAGCGCAATAGTTGAAATTGAGCAGTCAGTTGGTGGCGTTTTGCGTGCGGGTTTCGATGGCTGACGTTCGTCAAATTAACAGCATCAGATATCACACAGGCAGTATGATATTCCGAGGTGTCTCAATTTCCCCCAAATTTTGCATACAGGGCCTCCTCGATGCGCTGATTCGGAAAATATGTCTCTATAGGGTGTTATTTTTTGTCGTTTACGAGTTACAACCATGCGCTTGAGCGCGGCGCCGACGAAGAAGCCGGTCCCCGCCAGTGACGTCATCCGGCGGTCCGCCGAGTTCAAGGTCAAATGGTTCGTGTCTTTACCTGGTTATAGGGCCTTGCTATAAGCAAGGCCATATATAGGATGTAGAGTCATCCGTCGATTCTACGTGATCATGACGTCAGGGAGGTGCAGGCGCGTAACCACCACTGGAGTCACTGTGGATAAGTCCCCAGTAACATTTTCGGATTTTAACATTACGCCTAAGGGCATTGTATGGCAAGAATCGACTTCAAAGTGCCTCCGTCCCCACCTACTTTCGGAAGGTGGTTACGCCTATGGGGAGGTGTCGAGGGAAGGCTGAGGTCAGGGTCAGGGAAGTGTAAGAACTAGACTAGTGTTCCATTATTATACACATTTTTGTATTATGAGAATGGCCTCTGGTAATCATTCTGGCGAAATCTTAGAGTCGCAAATTCTAAATAAAATGATTTAGAGCAGGTCAAAGTGGTCAAGGTTAAACAGCGGACTGTTGGGATTTGCATGCAAATTAGCACACTGGTAGATCATGACCTTCGTATCACTCACATCAAATATTAGAGTCGCACATTTCAAATCAAAGGATTTAAAGCAGGTCAAAGAGGTCAAAGTCAAACAGCGGACTATTACGATTTGTATGAAAATTGACACATCAATAGAACATGGCCTGCTTATCACTGTCATGAAATCGTATAGTCGAACATTCAAAACAAAATTATTTATAATAGGCCTGACCGTGACCCTGACCTCAGCCTCGTCCAGACACCTCCCTGACCCTGATCCCAACATCGGCGCGACACCTCCCTGACCCTAACCCTAGTGTAGTTCTTACACCTCTCTGACCCTGACCTCAGCCTTCCCCGACACCTCCCAGACCCGGGCCTGGGTCTCGCCCCAACACCTCCCAGACCCTGACGTCAGCCTTGCCCCAATACCACCTTGGCCCGGAACTTCTCACGACACTTCCCTGACCCTGACCTCAGCTTTGCTCCGATACCACTCTGAACCTGTCCTCAGCCTCGCCCCGACACCCCTACCCGTAATCTCATCAAGCCTCGCCCTGACACCTCCCTGACCCTGACCCTAACCTCGTCACGACACCACCCTGGTGCTGACCTCAGCCTCACTCCTATACCTCCCTGATATAGGTCTGGTCTGGAGGTCTGGTCAGGACCTCAGCCTAGCCCTGAAATCTCCCTGACTCTGACCTCATAATCGCCCGACGGCGACACCTGCTTGGCCCTGACCTCAGCCTTCCCTCAACACCTCTTTGACACTGACCTCAGGCTCGCCCCGCAACCTCCCTGACCCTGGTCTTGACCTCGGCCGGAAGGCTCCCTGACAATGACCCTGGCATCCGCCTCACCCCGACACCTCTCTGACCCTGATCTCATCCTCACTTTGACACCTCCCCGACTCTGACCTCAGCCTCGCCCTCCAGCACCCTGACCAAGACTTTGTCCCGACACCTCCCTAACCCTGACCCCAACCTCTACCCGACAACTCCCTGACCATGCATCTGGCCTCGACCTTTCCCCCCAACACCTCCCTTACCCAGGCCTTAGCCTCCCACGATACCTCCCTGAACCTGACTCTGACCTCAGTATCACCCCAAAACCTCCTTTACCGTGACCTCAACCTCGCCCCAACACCATCATGTTCCTGACCTCAGCCTCACTTCAACACCTACCTGACTCTGACCTCAGCCTCGCCCATGACACTAACCTGACCCTGACCTGGTCTCAGAACTTCTCTGATCCTGACCTCGACTTCGGCCCGACACCTCCCTGACCATGACCCTGGCCTCAGCCTCGCTCTAACACCTCACTGACCATGACCTTGGTGTCGCTCGGATACCGCCCTGACCCTGACTTCTGTCTCACCGCGACACTTCTTTGACCTCAGCCTCGCCCCGACACCTCCCTGACCCTGATCTCAACATAGTCCTGACATCTCCCTGATTCTGACCTCATACTCGCCCCGACATCTGCTTGACCCTGTCCGCAGCCTTCCCCCGACACCTATTTGACACTGACCTCATGCTCGCCCCGAAACCTCCCTGGTCCTGACCTCGTCTTCGGCTCGACGACTCCCTGACAATGACCCTGGCCTCGACCTCACCCCAAACCTCTCTGACCCTGACCTCAGCCTCGCACCGACACTTCCCTGACCCTGAACTTCTCACGACACCTCCCTTACCCTGTCCTCAGCTTCGTCCCGATACCACACTGAGCATATCCTCAGCCTCGCCCCGTGATATACATTAACCCTCCCCCTGGTTGGACGAAATCACTACGTGTTCGGGTAGGAGGGGGGGGGGGGGGGGGGGGGGGGGTACGACCCCCCTTAACGTTTCGCTCCTAATTGAGCTAGAGCTTCGATTCAAACACGAGCGTGTTGCTTGTGACGGGAAAAAGCCGCTGATACCCAATTTGAAGGTCTTGGGTCATTATGTGACCTCTGAGGTCATGTCAATGACCCAAAAGTCATCAAAAATTTGCATGCGTATAAATTAAATTTAAGCGAGCTACAATCGTGAATAAGCATATCATAATGCTTAATGGGTACCACATTTGCAATCAGCGTCACAAAATGTCCTAGAAACTGCCATATTCCAAAAAGGCCATGTCAGGTCATCTGAGGTCAGTGACCTCGGTTGACCTGTGGAAGCGCATGACCCCAATGGAGCATATAATTATGTAAAATGGATCCCAGATTTGAAATCACCGTCACAAAATGTCCTAGAAACCGTCAGAAGCAAATCAAAAGTAATATGAGGTCATCGGAGGTCAATGACCTCGGTTGACCTTTTCAGAGGTCAACCGAGGTAACAATGTCAGTGGAAACCACAACTGTCACTTGTACATATGTTCCTGAACAACAAACTCTCGGACACTGCACAAGTTACATGCATCGATACTACGGGACGCCAGTTGCACCTGGCATGACCTTGAGAAACAGGTCATAGGTCACGAGTCATGTGGGTTAGAAGTTAACTTTTTTAAAGTATGTGGCAAATTGTTCCAAAGTAAGGTACTGAAATTTGCATTGCAATCGGGTGAAAACTACGCGAGTTATTCCCGAGAAAAAAAAACGAGTGGTGGCAACCCCCGGGCGAGGGTTAGATACAGAGAGAGCTTACTCTACAATACAACAAATCGGAGCTTTCGGCCATATTGTGGCACCCTTCGTTAGCGATTAAGAGGCATTCGGTAACCTGTCATTGCTCGTCTTAAAGACGAGCAATGATCTGTTACCGAATGCCTCTTAATCGCTGACGAAGGGTGCTACAATATACCCGAAAGATCCGATTTTAATCATTTTCTTGTGGAGTAAGTACTCTTTGTATTTAATCTTCATCTGTGATCTCTACGTGCTTTAGGCCCTTCCGGTCTGACCAGGGACTCCTCTGACCTTCCAAGAAGCCCCTCTTGTGTGTCAAGGGCCCCATTCGCCCTGTTCAGAGGTCCTTCCGAACTGGCCAGGAATTGGCTGCTTTGTCACCCTGTCGACATGCTCAGGGGCCACTCTGACCTGCTCAGGGGCACCTCCAGTCTTGCTAGGAACTCGTCTGGCATGTTCAAGGGCCATTCCGACCGGCCCAGGGACTGTTTTGGTCTAGCCAGGAGCCCTTCTGACTTGCCCAGGAGCCCCTCTGACTTGCCCAGGAGCCCCTCCAATCTGCCCAGCGACTCTTCTGGTCCGACTTCGCTGGCTGCTATGTCGCCTTGCCGATATGCTCAAGGCGCCCTCCCACCTGCCCTGGGGCCCCTCCGTGATAGCTAGGGGCCAATTCGGCATGTTCAGGGGTCCTTCTTACCCACCCAAGGGCCCTCTCGGTCTGGCCAGGGGCCCCTCTGACCTGCACGGGGGCCCTTTGAACTTCTCAGGGGCCCTCTGGGTCTGTCCAAGGGCCCTCTAACCTGATCAGGGGCCATATGACCTTCCAAGGGACTGTGATGGCTGCTTTGTCGCCCTGCCGACATGCTCAGGGTCCTCTTGAGGTCCCAGGAGTCCTCTGTGCTGGCTAAGGGCCCATTGGAGGTGTTCAGGGGCCTCTGACCCACTCGGGGCCCTTTTGGTCTGGCCAGGGGCCCCTCTGACATGCACAGGGCTCTTTTGAACGTCCAAGTGGACCTCTGGTCTTTCAGAGAGGGTCCTGGTGGCCCTAAAGGGCCACTGAAGTGCTCTAAATTCTCTAAAGACCACACTTCGCGTGGTAAAAAGTCCATTATACCGCGCTTCGCGCGGTCTTGTCGGCCCTTGTCGGCGCGCGCAGCGCGACGAAAAGGGTCCTCCGCCGCCGAAAAGGTCCCTCCACCGCCGAAAAGGTCCCTCCGCCGTCGAAAAGGGCTCTCCGCCACCGAAAAGGGCCCACCGCCGCCTAAAAGGTCCCTACTGGACTCCAGGGGGGGGGGGGGGGGGGGGCCTAGGCTACGTACCTGACCTGAAGATATG
Source organism: Chirona hameri (assembly GCA_036785665.1). Classification (NCBI taxonomy): domain Eukaryota; kingdom Metazoa; phylum Arthropoda; class Thecostraca; order Balanomorpha; family Balanidae; genus Chirona; species Chirona hameri. The sequence goes on from JAXIVJ010008521.1 coordinate 37,685, forward strand.
TTGATACTTTTGCTTGGCATTGGGTATTCCGACAAGTAACGTAGGATATATATTTCCATCACCTTCATGGATGCATAATGTGCATTGCTTATTACCTACTGTTTTGAACATATCTGTACCATTAATTTTTTGGGAGGGGTTAAGGGGGTTTGGTCATAATACATTGGGGGGGGCGCGTTCACCCCCACCACCCTCCATCTGCAGTGCCAGTGGCGGTATTCTACTGCAAATGCCTTAACATGTTGTATTGGCAAAAACATAGAAGTATTCGTGTAAAAAAAGAGAAATATTACCTTTTTTATATTTTTCCTATCTCGAGATAAATAGTAAAGCTTTAATATGAAACACAAACAAAAATTGCCATTTTTGACAAGAAGGGGTATAGGCACAACACATACAAAAATGTGCCGTCATCAAAAAATCCAGTCAAAATTTTGAAAATCGGAGATGAACAAAATGTTGCTCAGTTCATTGCAGTCACGATGATATGACAATATGATGCATTATATTCAGTGGTTTTGGAGCTAAATGCCTCCAAAGATTACCCTGCATCGTGACCTCGCAAACAAGCCCGAGGCTATATCTTGAGAACCGTTGACCTTAGGGATCTGCCGATGCCAAAATTGACTTCAGGGCACAAGACAACCCTATAGACAAAATTGCATCAAAATACAAAATGTGGCGGTGTGAACCTTTGGTCGATCTGTCGTGGAATGCCCCTGACGGCTGACGGCCTGGTACTGCCCCCCCCCCCCCCGTCAACAACTTTTCGCTGACAGCCCGCTACCCCCCCCCCCCCCCCTCCCCCACCCTGCTCAACAAAATGCTGGCAATACGCCACTGGATTTGCCTCCCCAAGAAAACTTATATCCACCACTGTACCTAGGGCTGTCATAGATCATCCACCAATCACCCCGACCTGCCGAAACCCACCCACCCTATATGCCCAGCCGAAGGCTGACCATCCACCACCCCTGACTATCCCCCAGCCTGTTAAAATCCAATCACCAATCTCAGCCGGTTGAAATGGGTGATTCGAAGGACGGAAAGGCGCCTAACGCTTACGTCTTCACCGATCAGCCAAAATCTACCCGGCTCTCTCTCCCGACATGCGCAAATACACCCCACTCCTCTGCCAGCTAGTGGGCGGGGAGGGCAGCGGTAAGTCTTTGCGGCCTTCGGCTGCGAACAATACGCGTCGATGTGGACGGGAGTAAAATTTGATGGGTCGCCTTTTGATTTCTTCCTGCATTTCCTTCATGTCAGGGTAAGCCGGGCTTAGGCTGACATGAAATTAAACGATCAAAAATGTCAGCTTAAATCTCGTCAGGGTAAATTACACAGCGTTTATTTGCGTTAGGGTGAGCCCGAAAAACCAGTATGTATGTGTATTGTCATCCATTAATTTGTACACAAATCGCTTGTCGGATTGTCATTGTTGCTTTATATAATATAATTCCGTTTTTTTATATATATATACAAATTGAAAATGTTTCGTAATGCGGCTCATTGAGAGCTTTCAATTACGACCTTGCGCGTCTCGCTGCGGAATATAACGAGGAGGCAGAATCTCCCAGAATCGTGTTCGACCGAATACCCCAGCGGGGCGCGGGTTAATTTGTCTTTTAAAATAAAAAAGTGTGTCAAATTTTGGGCGAATTTGGGCGGTTTGGGGCATGTTAGTTCCCCCTCCCCCTGCTGGATCTGCCAGTGGCCATAAACTAAGACAAGCTACTTGAAAATCCCGTGAGCGTTCAACATTTTCAACGGAAGTTTTATACGTTGCTATTTTCTGAAGTTCTCTTTCCAAACTTACGACGGATCGTTTCGCGTGAAGCGCCTCCACACTCCATAGTCTACACATTAGTGACTGTGAATTACCTCGAATTTATGATTTTCCAATGTAATATGTCACAAACGTGAGCAATCGGGACAACGTAAAATGCTGAGGGTCAGACGTACCGCGTTGCCTCTTATTGATTGTGTTGCTGCTGGGACCTTCAAGGTGCCTTGTGCGTGCATCTAAAATGGTTAACCCACGCACAGACTGGGTCCGCACCAAGTTTGAACCGACGGGGGGTGGATACCCGCCCCTACAATATTTAAAAAGTCATGCAACATATAGCGACGAACAAAAACAAGTTAGATAGCTCGAAACAAACAAGGTCTAATGAAAGCATTAAGTCATTATTTTGGGTCAGGTCATTTAGGTCATTGAGGTCACCAGAGGTCAACAAAGGTAAAATGTAGGCCATAAATGGGTGTCCTTACCAAAACCCGTCTATATCTCGAGAACAAAAAGAGGTAGCGACGCGCGAGAAAAAACGTCCGAAAGATCACTGGCGGATCCAGGGGGGGCATCAGGAGCAAATGCCTTCCCCCCGCAGGAATCTAGGGGAGGCATTCAATACAAGTATGCCCCCCCCCCCGCGCGTTCCCAATTTATCGTAAAATCGTCTTTGCAGCAGACAAAATCTAGCTATCCACACTCAGAAACCGGAAAATGTCGTGCCGCTTCGCGGCATGACCCAACTTTCGCAATTACTTATACAAATTTGGAAAATGGGAAAATGAATTACATTAGGTAAGTGTCTGGCAGAGGCTCTCTCTCCTTGGCGATAATTACTGGCACTGGCAGATCCAGGGGGCATCAGGGACAAATGCCCCCCCCCCCACAGGAATCTGAGAGGGCCATTCAATACAAGTATGCCCCCGCGCTTTCCCTGCAATGAACGTAATAAAACACAATGATCTTAGGAGAAAACTTCATGAAAACGGAAGTTCTGTTTTCTTCCCTCGAGTGATTGAATTTGAAGTTTGTATGTACCCCTATCTTCTAATGATAGGTAAAACAGCGCACCTGATGCAATTCAAGCAGACCCGGTGACACTTAACCCGCAACCTGCCGGGGGGGGGGCAGAATCAGCCCCCCTCCCGGATTTTCTCGATAACTTAAAAAAATTATGATAGATAGCAATGTCAAACTTTCAGTACCTTATGCTGCATCAATTCTACGCCTTCTCATCGAAATTCCAATTAAATTGATGTAGTATTGTGGGATATAATGACGTTTTAATGACACCATGTCATGCCATTTTTGGCGGAAAAACGATAAATGTTTGAACAATCGTAGAAAATAGAGTTTTGAAGCAAATCGCAAATACAAACGTCAAAAAAAAAATTACATGCTCTTCAAAATAGACATCTCAAATATTTGAAATCTTGTGTTTTTGACCCTCCAAAATAGGAAAAACACAAAATCTATTTTTGTGCATTTGAAAAGTGAATGCCTTAGCTCGAATACCAAAATAAGTCCACCTGCCCAAATCCGCGGGGGGAAAATGTTGGTACCTTTTTGCTTAAAAAAGATACCCCCCCTACGGAGAGAGGCTGGATCTGCCAGTGCGAAAGATAATTGTATTTGTTGTCACTCAGGCTTCATCAGATTTGATCTCGGGTCAAATTGTTGTCACTCAGGGAAGGCCATCGAGCGTGATCAATTCTCAAATCGCATATTTTTTTAGGGAATAACTTTTAAGATACGCATGATAAAGTGATACTTACAGTTTTCACCATTGTGTTTCTCTGTCAAGACGCATCGAATGGTATATCGGTTGATCATGACCTAGTAAAGTCATATTCAAAAATTGACCTGTCCTGTGCTCAGGTCAAGGTCAGATCAAGTTCAAATTTTACATCAATCAACGTGTCTCGACGAGCGAAACACAATATTGATAACTTCATTACTCTACCTTCATTTGGCAAAGAGTTATTGAAGAGTAAAAAACACGTAACATCTTGGGTCACCTGAGTTGACCTCACAGAGGCCACATAACAAAAATGTGACTTGAATCTTTGCATTTGGCACAAGAATGGTGTAGGTATCTGGTGAAAACTGGTCAAATTTAAGCGTTTTCTGTGGATTTCTACGTGTTTTCATTTTCTCCATTTACTTATAATGAAAGTTTACCAAATCGAATTGACCTTAGGTCACTGATATTACACATTCGAGACATACGAATTGTAGGTACTTATGGGCTATTGCCTAAATGCATCCTGTGAGTTTCAAACCGCTCGGTCGATCACTTTGGCACGACCACAAACTTTCAAAAACTTGCTTGGAGGTGGGATCACTTAACGTGACTTGTTGACCTGACCTGAGATGACTGGAGATAAAACATGGCACACAATTTGGGTGATTGTTCCTCAACAAGTTACGCCAAGTTTAGCGGCGCTGCGTGTCGACGTTTTACAATATTTACGGAAACCTCAGGGGACGGATATCCGCTCCCAAGTCGGTGCGCGTGTTAATACTTCACATCATGGTGCCAACAGGGATCAGTTGCCGCATTTTTTTTTGGATCAGACTAAGAACTTATCAGTCAATATCCGCATAGGTTCTGTTCGGCATGGCCTGTCCGACGTTTTTTGTTGCGACTATTTAGGGGCCCGGCAAAATATAGTGGCCCAAATCCGAGGATATACAATTTCGCGCCATTTTTGTTGAGGGGTGTGGGGTGTGATTTTGATCGAGGGGGCCTCTCGGCATGCTGTGCCCTCCCCCCTTGACGAAGGTCTGTCTGTGCCCCTGGATCTGACCTTAGGTCACCAATATTATAAATCCAAGATAAACTAATTGTAGGTACTTATGGCCTAATTAAGTCCTGTGAGTTTGAAACCGCTCGGTCAATCACTGTGACTTTGGCACGACTTTCAAAAATTTGCATGGAGGTGGGGTCACTTAACTTTCACAAAACTTGCTTGGAGGTGGGGTCACTTAACATGACCTGTTGACCTGACCTGAGATGACTCGAGATACAAAATTACACAAAATGTGGATAATTGATGCCAAAGGAGCTAAGCTAAGTTTCGTGGCGCTACACACAGCCATTTTCCCAATATTTACGAAAACCTCAGGTTGGCGGATATCCGCACCCCACGTCGGTGCGCGTGTTAATACTTCACATGGTGCCAAACGGAGTCAGTTGCCGCACATTATTTTGTATCAGACTACGTACTTATCCGTCAATCTACGCATGGGGTCTGTTCTACATGGGTCTGTCCGACGTTTTTTTCTCTCTCTCGATAATTTAGGACCCCTGCAAAATATAGAGGCCTAAATCTGAGGAGATACCATTTCGCGTTTTTTTTTGGGGGGGGGGGCCTTTGACCGAGGGCCCTCTGGGGATGCCTTCCCCCCCCCCTTTCCGAAGGTATGGCTGTGCCCCTGTCCTCCCCCATCCCCCCCCCCCCGCCCCCATTCTCGTTCGCGGCGGTCCAGTCCAGTCCAGCTCTCCAGTTTGGCTCCTCCACCTGGCGGCCCCTGGGCGCCGGGCACGACGGGCCGGGTAACACAGTGTGAGACAGACACCGTCCGACGGGAGGACGGCGGCACAGCAGGTAGTTGCCGCGCACCACTCGGCCGCCTCGCACGGCCTGCTCAGCACGTACCACTGCCTGCTTGGCACTAACAAGAAAGTGTCACTTCCGCCACTCACCGCCCGCTGAGCAAGCGCTTGCCAGAAGGTAGGACTTCGAACTAACCAAGCCTTGCAGAAGGCAAGACTGTGCCGCGGGTCACCTAACCCGCGCCGTGCCGGTGCTCGGCGCTACCTTCGCCGTGCCGGGGGGGGGATGTTTAGACACATCCACTCTAACTCGAAAGCCAAAAGAGCTAGAAAGACGCAGACAAAAGCGTTCGAAAGCTCCCGGTAAACACATTCGAAAGTACTAGATTTTGTTTTCATTAAACCAATATTGAGGTCACCAGAGGTCATCAAAGGCCACATTTTCCAGTTTTAGGACTTCGCTCCAGAAACCCTATATTACTGGAACTATGATAACTAGGAACACACGGAAACAAGCAATGGCAAGCAAACAAGCTCTTGAAACATTCAATGGAAAATATTTACTTATATTTTATCTCAGGTCAATAGTTGAGGCTCCAGAGCTCATCAAATGTCAAAAAGGCTATTTTTTACAAAACATTGTCTCGCGGATAGTTTTGTTTACCTGGTAACGGCAATATTTTTTTTGCAATAGAGTTTGTCTTGTCAAGGCGCTTCGACTCATTTTAGTGTTGACCAGGTTTGGTCAACTTCAAAATTTGACCTCAGGTCAAGGTCAAGTGGTGACCCAAGTTGGTCATGTTGCATATGGGAAGACGTGCCTCGACGAGACAAACACATAGGTGTCGGATTCACTTCTCTATCGTCATTATGTCGAGAGGTATTGACATACAACTGTTGGTAACCTCGGATGACCTCGGCTGACCCTATACGGGTCACTGAACAAAAATTACACCTAGGTCATCAAAAATGGCTTATAATAACATGATCCAGGAGGAATTAAACTGATGTCTTGCGTATCCTTGGAATAGGAAGCATTTGGATATGTCCCCATTGACTTATAATGGGGAGGTCACGAAATTGACCCGACCTTAGATCGCTGATATACAAATTTAAGATAATCGAATTGTAGATATATATGACCTTATGAAATCCTGTAAGTGTAAAAACCGATCATTCAAAAATTGTGACTATGGTACGACCACAATTTTTTTTTAGGTGGGGCCACGTGACCTGGTCTGGTGACCTGACCTGAGATGACCCTAGGATTTGTTTTTACATAATGTGGGCAATGGATGCCCGAAAAAACAGCGGCGCTGCGCGCCGCCGTTTTTTCCGCTATCCTCGAAAAACCCGAGGGGGTGTCTACCCCCGGCACGGCGCGGGTACATAAAATACGGAACAACATTAGAACAACCATCTGCTCAGCACTAACAAGCAATGGCGTCGCCACAGTTTCAAGATTATTCATTAACAAGGACCCAAGTGCACGTGTACTTAATCCGCCATTGACGGGGGGGGCAATAACGCCCCCCCCTGATGAATTTTCGCAATAGCTAAAAAACTAATAGCGCTATCAATCTGAAACTTCGGGTACCTTCTTATAGATAATTTGTTACGTCTTGTGTGCAAACATGAGGACATTTCGTCTATTTTTTATCGAGTTATAGCGAATTTAGTGACGTCACTACACAAGAGTTTTACACCAAAATTAGCTAAAATTTGCCAGGCCGTACAAATGTCACATTTAAAGCAAAATGCAATCGAAAAACGGCAAAAGATAGAAAATTGCAACAGCTACAAACTTTTCTCTCGGTGTTTTGAAAATTTTAGTTTTTGACACCCAAAAACTCAAAAAACTTCTTTTTGGGGGAAATTATCACAAAATAAAAAATATAAATAAAATATTAGAAAAACCGGAACATATATCAGAGAACCATACATAGGCAACTACCATACCAAATTTCAAACTGATATCTCCTTTTTTGACGGACTTATGACATCTAAAGTATGGGTAACTAATGACGTCCTCTTTTTAAAATGCGTTTATTGGCTTTCATTGTCTAGATACAGACAAATAAATGCCACCAGCCACCACTGTATTTCGGAGACAAAACTAGTCTAGCAACATGCCTTTTTGGTTTAGATTTAACAATTTAACATTTTGAACTTCGGTGACCTGAATTTGACCTAAAATTGTCATTTACTTCACGTAAATGGATTCAGGTGGTAAAATGACTTTCACTATCGATTTATACGTGGAAAATAACTCATATAACATGTGTTGTATGACTTTCGTAGATATTTTGAGCATAGTGACCTTTTGTGACCTGACCTTGATCTTAACCTTCGCCAAAAATCTCACTTTAGCTCATGCGAAATATGTATCATACCTTTGGCAGCACTTTGGGTGAAACTAGTCACAATCCAAGGCTTTGGATGGAAAGTATGGCCCATAAACTCAAATACGCCGATTTTGACCTTTGACCTGACCGTGACCTGACATTTGACCTCACTTTAACATTTTTGATCATGGTTTAGACTTGCTCCATTGCGAGCTTTCGAATGCCGTCTTGCGCGTCTCGCTCCGATCATTGGTTCGGAAGATACCCAGGGGGCGTTTACCGCCTCCCCCTCCCCCAGTCAATGGCGTTCTGCTCAGACCCCAGTCAATGCCGGGTTAACCCTCGCCTTGGTGGGGATCATTCCCCCCTCAGGTCTTTCGGAAATAGCGGGAAAACTGCGGCGCGCAGCGCCGCCAAATTCGGTACAGCTATTCTAGCATGAATTACCCACATTGTGTGAGCGTTGTAATCTCAGGTCATCTAAGGTCAGGCAACCAGGTCACGTCAAGTGACCTTACCTCAAAATGTGTGTGGTCGTGCCAAAGACACGGTGTTTGTCCGAGAGATTTCAGATTTGCAGGATTTCATAAGGTCATAAGTACCTACAATTTTTAGCTCGGATTTTGCTTTGTATCGGTGACCTAAGGTCAGGTCAATTTCGTGGCCTCCCCATTATAAGTGAATGGCAAAATATACAAATGCTTTCTATTCAGAGAATATGCATTGGATCAGGCCAATTATTTCAGAATAATGTTATGTTAGCTCATTCTTGATGACCCAGGCGCAATTATTGCTCAGTGACCTCTGCAAGGTCAGCTGAGGTCATATGAGGTCACCAAAAGTTGCTCTGTCGGGCGTGGTTCCACAGCGCGTGGCACCCGCAGACGTCGAAATGAACAAAAATCATTCTTGATAAAAAAAATGGCGTGATTTATCTCAGCATTCGTTTTGTATACGCAGAAGCATGCAGCGCTTAGGACGTACCCCCTTTTGGCGGATTCGAGAAAGGAGATCATGTACAATTTAATCAAACTTAATTTTATGTTGGCATGCATGGAGACCTGGCAATTTTTATGGAGGACTAAAATGACTATGTGTTACTACCACGTGTGCTCCCGTACCGTTTCATATTTCAAACCTGTTTTAGCTTTACCAGTGCGCGCCCGCTCTGTCATCGACAAAATTGGCGTTTTACTGGTTTATACGATGAAGCATGCAGCGCTCAGGACGTACTCCCTTTTGACGGATTCGAGAAAGGTGATCATGAACAATTTAATACAACTTAATTTAGCTTTACCAGAGCGCGCCCGCTCGGTCATCGCCCAAAAAGGCGTTTTACTGGTGATATGCAATACTCTAATTTTCAGAGTATAATACTTCCAATCTAAATCATGCGAGTCATTACCGAGCGGGCGCGAAGCGGCGTACGGTTTCTCGTCAACTTACTAGACAAATTTACATTTGACCCGGCCCGAACCGGCCCCAACCGGCCGTACAGACGCTGTTCGGAAGCTAATAACTTTGCAACCACTGCCCCGATTGAGATCGGCTTTTCACCATTGGATAGGACCATCAAATCAATATTGATGTTTGTATGGTGCGTTCTGATAGGGATGGTACCACAGCACGTGGCACATGCAAACGTCGAAATGAACAAAAATCATTCCTGATCACAAATGGCTGTATTGATCTAAGCATTAATTTATACGATGAAGCATGCAGCGCTCATGACGTACTCCCTTTTGGCGGATTCGAGAAAGGAGATCATGAACAATTTAATACAACTTAATTTTAACATTGGCATGCATGGAGGCCTGGCAATTTGTATGGAGGACTAAAATGACTAAAAAGACTAAAACGACTAAAAGGACTAAAATGACTAAAAAGGACTAAAGGGACTAAAAGGACTCAAAGGACTACAATGCCTACCCGTGTACTCTCGTACCGTTTCATATCTCAAACCTGTTTTAGCTTTACCAGAGCGCGCCCGCTAGGTCATCGCCCAAAAGTTTTACTTGTCGTATAAATGTGTGCTTATATAAATATTCGCTGACTATGGAAGGCTTCGCTGACGTACGTGCCACGTGCTTTACTGCCACCCACATTAGAGCAAACATATTCAAAGTAAAATGAAATTGATGCAACTATTCAATGGTGAAAACCCGATATCAATCGGTGCAGTGGTTGCAAAGTGATTAGCTTCCGAAAAACTTCTGTACGGCCGGTTCTGGCCGGTTCAGGCCGGTTGGGGCCGGTTCGGGCCGGCTCGGGCCGGGTCAAATGTACATTTGTCTAGTAAGTTGACGAGAAACGTCATGGGCGCTTCGCGCCCGCTCAGTAGCCAGTAAGGCGCCGTAGTTGGCGATAAACGAGCAAGCGAAGGAAATGTATGGGGAATTTCAACTCGATCGGGCAAGTAGTTTCTGAGATACAAAAACTGTGCGCACGTGTGCACGTGCAGAGGCACCCACCTTTGACTTGTGGGAAAGTGGGGGCTGAAAGGTCCCTAACCACACACCAAATTTGAACACAATCAGCTCAGCCATTCCATAGATATAGAATATGGGTGTGCACGTGCGCACTTGCAAAGCAACCCCACCTCTGACTTGTGGAAAGGCAGCGTCTGAGAGGTCCCTAACCACACATCAAATTTGAACACAATCGGGGCAGCCATTCCTGAGATACAGAATAGGGGTGTGCACGTGCGCACGTGCAGAGACACCCACCCCTGATTTGCGGGAAACTGGCGGATGAGAGGTCCCTAACCACACAACAAATTTGAACACAATCGGCTCAGCCGTTCCTGAGATATTGAATAGGGGTGTGCACGTGCGCACGTGCAGTCACCCCACCCCTGAGTTGTGTGAAAGTGGCGGCTGAGGGGCACCTAACCACACACGAAATTTTCAGATAATCTGCCCAGCCGTTGCGGAGTTATTGCGAGAAAATACTTTCCAACAACCCTCACGCGGCACGCGCCACGCGCAGTGGTAGTCACCCACATTAGTCGGCACTGGTCTCAAACAAGGTAGGTTAGATGGGGCTGCTAAGCAAATAATCCCGCTTGTCAATCGGGATCGGGAGGACGTGCGGTTGCAGAGATATGAGCTTCTCAAAAGCGTCGCCACGGGCCGGGCCGGGCCGGGTCGGGCCGCTCATAATCATATTTTTCCCATACACCACGGAAGGACGAACGAGCTCTTCGCGCTCGCTCGCAATCAGGGTGATATAGGTCAATATTGGGTAGGGAGACATCTTGACTATTGAAATGGGTTGATAAAGGAAGGAGCTTATCGAGAAACAACACGAGGTTTGCCCAATTTGACTGTGTTATAATGGGGGGGGGGGGGGGGGGTTTAACCGGCGCAATCCAAACACTGGCTTGTAATCGAATGATACAGCTTTAAACTTTCACAAGAAATGTTTTTTAATGGCCCAAACTGATTGAAATACCTCTACAAAACCAGTAAGGCGCCATAGTCGGCGATGAACGAGCGAGCGCGAACGAAATGTATGGTGAATTTCAACTTGATGGGGCATGTAGTTTCTGAGATACAAAAAAAAGGTGAGCACGTGTGGACGTGCAGAGGCACCCCACCCAACTTGTGGGAAAGTGGCGACTAAGATGTCCCTAACCACATACCAAATTAGAGCACAATCGGCTCAGCCGTTCCTGAAATATAAAATAGGTATGTGCACGTGCGCATGTGCAGAGGCACCCCACCCATGACTTGTGGGAAGGCGGAGGCGGAGGGGTCCCTAACCACACACCAAATTTGAACACAATCGGCTCAGCGGTTCCTGAGATATAGAATAGAGGTGTGGACGTGCGCGCGTGCGGAGGCACCCCACACTTGACTTGTGGGAACGCGGCGGCTGAGGGGTCCCTAACCACACACCAAATTTGCACACAATCGGCCCACCCGTTGCAGAGTTTCTGCGAGAAAACACTTTTCAACACCACTCATACGGCACGCGCCACGCGCAGTGGTAGTCACCCATGTGAGTCGACACTGGTCCCAAACAGGGTAGGGTGGATGGGGCTACTCGGTAAAGAAGTCCGCTTGTCAATCGGACTTGCGGTTGCATAGATATAAGCTTTTCAAAAGCGTCGCCACGGGTCGGGCCAGGCCGGGCCGGGCCGCTCATATTCGGATTTTGCCCATATACCACGGAAGGACGTGCGAGCGCTTCGCGCTCGCTCGTAACCAAAGCCGAATCGGTGTGATCTCTATCACAGCTGTTATAATATATGAAAGTTAGAATCGCCAATAAGAACAGAACAGGCATCGAAGCTAGGCTGTCTTAATTATAAAGGTTAAGACAAATTAGGAAAGAGTATCCGTTATTTATCTAAGCATATGGGCCAACAGTCAACACCCAATCGTGTCTAGCTGTTGCTGTTTTGTTTTGCTGTTTTGTTGCTGTGTTACTGTTCTGTTTTCCGCCGCCGGCAGTGCAGGGCTGTGTATTGCCTCCCTTCCCCCTCAGATGTGGCGTCATCTGGGACGGCGGCACAATCAGCTACACCTGCTGCTGCTGCTGCTCTCCTGCCTGGTGCTGCTGCAGATCTCCTCCCTCGTCTCCCCCTACCTCTGGTCCAGAGATGCCAGTGATGAGGACCTTTGTCGGCACTCGGACGCCGCGTCGGCCGGGTCGCAGGAGGGATCTGACGCCCCGGGGTACCGTCGAGTCCGCCGGGACGCCGCCGGTGCCGGAGCCGGCGGGGCTAGCCGGACCGTGTACGTGGTGACAGCCACCTACCCGCGGCCCGAGCAGGAGGCTGACCTGCTGCGGCTGGCGCAAACGCTGATGCACGCGCCGTTCGTGTTCTGGGTGGTGGTTGAGGACGCCACGCGCAGGACGTCGGTCGTGGCCGAGCTGCTGCAGCGTTCCGGACTGCGGCACGTCCACCTGCTCGGTCAGTCACGTCACGTCAGGTCAGGTCGTCACCAACTGTCACGTTACGCCACGTAACATCACATCACGTCACGACACGACACGTCACGTCACGTCACGTCCTGTCACGTCACGTCACGTCCTGTCACGTCACGACGCTTAACGTCACGTCACGCCACCTAACATTTGCACAATATTCATGACCTTGATATCTGTTCAAACATCCGAATCCAATCAGCCGTAATTATTTCCAGTTAATCATTTTCTTGTTTTGGGAAAGATAATGTTATGCAATCATTGCTACTGACATGTGTAATAAAGGGGAATGTTCAGCTTCTAGTGAAATCTAAACTAAATAAATAATAATTATTGTACCAGAGCAAATCGAAACCCCTGCAACTCTTCACAAATTTTCCTGTGCGAAACAAGACAACTTCTTAGCAAAACTCTTAACTTTAAAGGAAATAGTTCACCTTCAACATGGGGGTTTGAACTGAAATAGCAGTTTTGTAGCCCGTCTCCAGAAATCCTTATCTGCAACTTGACTTGGCTGAAAAGACTCTCCAGCCAAAGATATTTGACTTTTTGGGGAAGGAATGCGGCGCACATATGATATACCGTACCGTCTGAAAGTGCCAGCACTGCATGGAGCATGCGCAGACCATTACCATATGCCGAGCAATGTAAAAAGCATTAGCGCGTGGAGTGTGATGACGTGGAGTGTGATGGCGTAGAGTGGGATGACGTGGAGTGGGATGACGTGGAGTGTGATGACGTGGAGTGGGATGACGTGGAGTGTGATGACGTGGAGTGGGATGACGTGGAGTGGGATGACGTGGAGTGTGATGACGTGGAGTGTGATGACGTGGAGTGTGATGACGTGGAGTGTGATGACGTGGAGTGTGGTAGTTTCCGCATTATGCACTGGTATACCGCACTGCCGTAAATTATACTGACGCTATTGTTTGCTAACATGCTTAAATTACATTATGTATAGGTATGTACGTTAAAACACTACTTGATGGTAGATATTTGTGTTATGTTTGTCTACGAAGATGTTTTGACTACCACGATATGTTATCAGTGTTACGAAAACAATCCAAATGCATCTTATAGGCAGGATCTGTACCAACAAATGTACTTGAATTGGACATACAAGGTGTCAAAACAAGACGCTCGTCATCGGACAATCCTCACACTACTTGTTGTTGTTGTTGATGGTTACAGAGTTGCAGTGGCTTATGTTTATGACGCATGGTACGTTTGGTGGTACGCTGGCACTGATACTTCCGCAGGCTGCCGTTCCACAGACGCGGTATATGCTCTTCCTGACATGATGCTTGTCGAGATCGCTCGCTGTACTTTAATGTCGGCTTCAGCGTAGCTTTCCAGGCTCCTGACGCTCTTATTACCTGTTACTTGGGCCATATATGCACGAGGGCAGCCGGCATCAAACACCCGTTTTACGCTCGTTTTTTTCGCACAGAGTGGTTGCTTTTTCGTCCTGCAATGCCAGCTGCCGAACACGCATTTTTCATCTGATGGAGTTCACTCAGAGTGGACCGCACTTGGACCATACAGGATGTTCAGGTTTTCTCTGATGGTTGACAGCCAAGTAGAACGGGCTGTTTGGGTCCTGCATAGCTACAGGTCTTCGCTTAGCGTATTCTTTGTAGGATGTCCCGGACAGTGTTCTGGATTTTACTGGTTTTTGAATGCCTTCGGACAAAATTCCCGACTTCCGCTGTTCCCACTTCCATCTCTGGTTTGTGTAAGCCTGTCGTTGAATTCTAGAAATTCTTGTCCGTTTTCGTCCTCTAGTAACTTGACATCGCCCCACAACATTTGTCTGTTTTCATGCCTTCCTCTAAGGCCAAATAACATCGTGGTTAGCATCCAAACTGTCAGACATTGGTGTTCACAAACCAAGTTGCCCTGTTTCGTATAGCTTCTCCTCTTCTTGCCTGCTGATTGCTGTCTCACGATTTGGTCTGTTCCCTTTCCCTCGGCGATTTGGTTTGTTCCCTTCGCCTTGCGTCTTAAGAACCTTGAGTTTTGCACGCTTAACATCTCTTGTCTGGAATTCTGGGTCAGTTTCCAGGTTCCCCATGTTCTTGTCCTTCATGTATTTGTTGATAGTGCCAAAGAAATTATGTATGGTTGTAGTTTCATAGCATGTCCCGTCTCTCTTCTTGGCGTCAATTGCGAAAGAACAGATGGCATCATTTAGTGATTTTTTGTTCATCTCCAACATGTCTTTTTGTTGTCCGGTGGAGGGAATATGTTTCTGCAGCTGACGCACCCAGCACTCGATTTGTCGTTTTGTTTCTGTCGGTCTGGCTCCTTCAACGAAGTTCTTGATTTTGTCCTTTGTTTCTTCATCTGAGCTACTATAAAACAATCCATGGCATAAATACAAGAATGCTTTTTCTTGATTATACACATGAAAGGCTCTACAGATGGCGGCATACGGTAAAAGACTTACCAAACTCTGCTGTGTAGATATTCCAAACTCTGTGGTATATATATAGTACACAAATATATAGTACACACCAGTATACAAATATACTGGTGGTATATTTGTGATCTCGGCGTTTTTTCACGATTACTGCACTCGCTACGCTCGTGCAGTAATATAAAAAAACGCCTCGATCACAAATATCTACTACACCAGCATCGTTCGGTAATGCTTAATAACGCACACCATAAAATTAATCATTTACGACCTTCTGTCCTGAATTGGCGCGATGTAGGACCATTTTTGAAAAGAAAAAAAGAAACTGTATTAAACAAAATATAATAAAATCGTGTTCTGAAAAGAAATATGAAGGTGAACTATTTCCTTTAACGGGGGTCCTACGGGGGTCATAAAACGACCCCCCCTGAATTTGTTCTTGCATAAAGTTTTAGACATGCAGCGCATCTTGCTAAAAAAACTTTCAGTAGCTAAGTATAAAAAAATATACGTATGCTGTACTAATTTTATTGAAATTGGTTGAGAAATTTGGGAAATACTGATGTTTTGATGACGTCATGTTGGTGGAAAAATGATAAATATTTGAACAATCGTAAAAACAGAGTTTTGAAGCAAATTGCAAACCCAATTAAGCCAAGATATAAAATGTCATTTTATTTCAAATGACGATCTCGGATTTTCGAAATTTGTGGTTGTTGACCCCCAAAATGAATACGTTTTTTTGGGGGGAAAATCACCACAAAATCAAAATTTGCAAAGATGTTAAAAAACGGAATATATGTGAGAGAACTAAGTATGTACAATACTCAAACCAAATTTCCAAGAAATATCGCTATTTTTGACTACGTGATGGCTCCCTAAGTGTAAGAAATTCATGACGTCATTTTTGTAATCCCTTTTTTAACTTGTTTTGACCAGATACAAATAAATAATTACCTTTTCTGTATTTCTGAGACAAAACTGGTCTAGAAACATGCCTTTTTATTTACATTTATCAATTTCTCATTTTGAAGTTTTCTGACAGAGCAAAATCGCTGTTCTGGACGTGGTCGATCGAGGTCATTCACTTGACCTGGGAGGTCACTCGTTAACCCGAAACCTAAAAATTGCACACTGTTAGATTCCGAACATGACAGGTAACATGTTCGTTCTTACTGCGTTGCTCTATGTTGCTTGGTTTGGAAGTTAACATGGGGGTCTTTTTAGGACCCCCCCCCCCGTAGGGCGAAGGTGAACAAAGCTCCCGTAGGGCGAGGGTTAAGTTGCAGGACTTACCGTGGGCGGGTGAGCGAGCTAAACAAGGAGATACCATGCTACCATGTAAGACAACCATGAAATAGACAACATTCACTGCACTATTTCTCTTCACAGATAAACACAAGCTGCATTCATTTTGAAGGATATCTTTAATTATATATTTACTAAATGAGTTCCGTAAGTGTGAGGGAAATATTAGCTGATAGAAAGCCAATTATCTGTGCTAAGATGACGAAATGAACCTGTCAAGCTGCATAAGTGTTACTTTTTGCCCTTAAGCTGTCAAACACCACGACCATCCCGATTCTGTCCTGTTGTCAGGCGGCCCAGCTCCGGTGCCAGTGAAGCGGGCGAGGTTCTGGGGACGCGTGCCGCGCGGCGTTGCCAACCGCAACACGGGACTGGCCTGGCTGAGGCGGCACGCCTCCGACGGCGTCACTTACTTCGCCGACGACGACAACACGTACGACATCAGGCTCTTCACTGAGGTGGGCCTCCCGATGTCCCTTCCCCTCAGGGCGGTGGGAGAAGTTCAGCCTAGCCCTGCAACCGACGTCAAACCGAGGAGGAAATAGCGGTACCTGACTGATATCGACGAGTATCTGCTCGCCTTTTCACAACTTCTTTAAAAATTAAGTTTTTGTATCATTTTCTGAACATTTTCATAATAATATTTCTCATCATTTCACATGCATCGTTTGGTATTTAGACGCACAGCTAAGTGGCTAGTATAACGCTAAATTTAGAATGCATGACGAGCCATCTTCGCCTTGATGTTTGTGCAAATAAGACCTTACAACGGGATTTATGCGAGTACTATTTCAATTAGTACTCCGTTACCTACCGGCTACCACCAACACAACAACAACGGCTACCACCAACACAAATAGCTCCGTTGGTCACACGTTTGTCATGTGTTAATGTGTGTGTGTGTGTGTGTGTGTGTGTGTGTGTGTGTGTGTGTGTGTGTGTGTGTGTGTGTGTGTGTGTGTGTGTGTGTGTGTGTGTGTGTGTGTGTGTGTGTGTGTGTGTGTGTGTGTGTGTGTGTGTGTGTGTGTGTGTGTGTGTGTGTGTGTGTGTGTGTGTGTGTGTGTGTGTGTGTGTGTGTGTGTGTGTGTGTGTGTGTGTGTGTGTGTGTGTGTGTGTGTGTGTGTGTGTGTGTGTGTGTGTGTGTGTGTGTGTGTGTGTGTGTGTGTGTGTGTGTGTGTGTGTGTGTGTGTGTGTG
>JAXIVJ010008522.1:0-55232 GCA_036785665.1 Chirona hameri
CATGGTGGCGATAGACTGCCGGTAGTTCCTCCCCTGTAACTGCACCACCGAATGCAGAGGTCCGTGGGGCGCAGCCGTCCAGTCCCGGTCCGCAGCACAGAATGCAGACGGCCGCGTCGCCGACGTCCAGTCCCGGTCCGCAGCACAGAATGCCGACGGTCGCGGCGCAGCCGTCCAGTCCCGGTCCGCAGCACAGAATGCCGACGGCCGCGGCGCTGACGTCCAATATCGCACAGTTCCTATCTTATCGGGCGACGACGAGGTCTGATATGACGCAGGACAGCGATTTGCGCAAACTGAGGCAGTCACGGCCATAGAAATGGCCATAGAAATCCCACTGGGGAGGGCCAGTTCGAAAAATGCTGCTAATGTACAGTTAAACGTACCTGCTGACAGCTGCAAAGTCGGAGACGATGATTTCGGACGGAGTCGGAGTCGGAGTCGGTTAATTGTTTGCCGCTCCGACTCCGGGTGTCAGATATGGGCAGCGCATGGGCATTCTTTTTCATGTGCATTTTAGTGGATCACCGGTGGCGATGACTGAAATGCATGACCCTTCGGATTTGTTTACTTCGATTCCTTTGTGGCTTCCCAGGCAATGATTTTAAATCAAGGGGTGTGTACTACAGTTGCTTGTGCGCTGCGCCAGTGTGCGGTCGCAGCGCCGGCGCTCCTGCCCTCCCACGACCCCCGGTGGCCTGTCCTGCGTGAGTGACAGTCTGAGTGCGTGAGTGCTGTGAGAATCTACACAGTGCCTGTGTGATACCCGGATCTACTCTGTACCGGACTGTCGCTGCAGAAGGCAGATTCTGCAGTAACGTCGTCGACCTGACGTTCCATCTGATTGACCGATGGTGAGACACCCGTTGGTGAGAAACATAACGTCAGTGTTAAGTGAGGACAGCGTGAGGTGCACTGTGAGGAGCACTGTGAGGAGCAGCCGTCCTTTTCGGTGACACCATGTTGCTGCTCCGTTCCGTGCATCGTGACCTGTTACGGTCCATCGTGCTGCTGGCTGTTGTCCGCGCCCTGGTGCAGGCTGCGGCCCCTGCTGCGTCTCGGCCCCCGGCGGCCGGCTCCCGGCGGCTGGATCGGAAAGGTTCCCGTGACCTTGAACTTGGCCCGGACCCGACACCGGCTGACCGTGTGCTGGGAGCGGGGTCGGCACCGCCGGTCGACCAATCAGCGGGCTCCGACCGCCGCACGCGCCGGACCAGGCGCGACAGGCGCGCGCCCAGCGCCAGGCATCGGGGGAGCAGGGGCGGCCGCCGCCGAAACGCGTCCTCCGTGGCTGCACTGGGATCCTGCCTCACCAACGGACTTATCAACATCCAATCATTGAAGCCCAAACTCCTGAAGCTCGCCGACCACCTCCACAGCGAGCAATATGACTTGATGGGACTCTGCGAGACCTGGCTCCGACCATCTACGCCCAGCCGCCTGCTGATCCTCCTCGGCTACCGCCTCTGCCGAGCTGACCGGCGGGACGGGCGGGGCTTCGGTGGGGTGGCACTGGTAGTGAGGGACGGTCTAAGCGTTTCCCCCCTGAACGTGGCCACTGAACCCATGGTCAGCTGGAGATGTTGTGGCTGGAGATGTGCGATAGGACAATAAGCGTCGGTTCATCATGGGTGTGGTGTACCGCCCTCCCAGGCACCGTGTCGCGGATATAGAGGCCGACCTTTCAAACCTCGAGACACAGTACCAGCACGTGCTCCTCAAACATCTGACAACTAAGGTAGTTATCTGCGGTGATCTGGACTGTGACTTGTTAAAATCCACCAGTGACCCTGCCAAGAAGCGCCTGAATGACTTCATTTCCGACCATTCTCTGTTCCAACATGTAACATCGCGTGCATATTATTCTGGGTCACTGTTAGATGTCCTATTAACGACCTGCAGCCGCTTTGTGAGACGCTGTACCACCCATTTTTGCGACTTTAGTCCGCATAGGTTTGTTCGCGCCGTAGTAGAAGTGCCGCGACACTGTCTTCCACCAAAACGTGTCGTCCGGTCCCGCTGTCTCCGTCGCATTAACCTCGCTGACTTTCATTACGACCTGAGCCGAGCTGACTGGGGTAGCGTGTATGCCGCTCCGACAGTAGCCTTTAACCCTATTTGTAACAGGGGGGGGGGGGGGGGGGGCGGATTCCGCCCCCCCCCCCCTCATGTTTTTCGCAGATATCTCCAGAACGGCTGGGAGCAGGCCCATGAAATTTTGGGACTTTTCATAGAATTGAACTCCGCATTTGGAGTCAAAATTTTGAGTTCTTAACTTGAACAGAGGCGGTTCCAGGGCACAGTTTTGGGTGGGTTCGGAGGCGACATTTGGCGAAAATACGGAAATGCGATCTTCACGGTTTCTTCCTAACTGCATCAAGTATAAAGGAGTTACATCGGCTTACCGTGATTGCAACAAGTGCAAATTAGATGATGTTAATGAAATATCATACAAAATTGCATGGCAGAGGCGGTTTCAGAGGCTTGAGAAGGGGGGGGGGGGGGTTTCCAGGAAGTATTCAATGCTTGGCGGGAAGCCAATAGAGCAATGTAAGGGGCATTTATAGCTATCAAGATGTAAAAGATAGCTTCTGCTTCCATTATTTGCATAATTTATTACATATAGAACTTCAGGGGCGTGTTCAGGAACATGAGAAGGGGGGTGACTGGCATGGTGATGACGATATGCCAGCGATAACGGCGCAATATACGTTTAGCTTATAATAATATATGCACATATGAGACCAGAAAAGGGAATAAAGTCATTTTTTGCAGAGGCGCGCTCAGGAATGGAAGAAAGGGGGTCATATTGTTGCAAGGAAACTAAGAGGCATGGGCGTACAATGACATAACATACTGCAGTTTTCGGATGAAACACGCACCACAGGCTACTCTACGAGCGATTATAAGATAATAGGCGAGTCCAGGTAGGGTAAAACGGGGGGTAAGCAATGTAAATTGAAGTTGTAAGTGAAATAGTCACTGTTGACTAGTTAGTATCATAATAGCGGATAATATACTTATCAAAAGGTCTTGCGCCACCCTAGTTTGGATCCTGGATACGCCTATGATGAAGTACAACATGCAAAAAGGAACTATTTATGATCAGTAACATATTTATAGTGCTGGGTAGCATCTTGTCTGCGGTTAATATTTTTCCCAATTTTACCCCCCTTTTTCACTAACCTGGTACCGCCTATGGCAAAAAATATGATTTATAACTATTTTGTCTAATGTCTCAATCGCATACCATTTCATTTATCAAAAAAACAACATAAAAAAATGGTTTTATTACGCATGTACTTCACCCCCATATTGAGTGACCTGCACACGCCTATGATTTTTGAATTTTCACACGTCACCGTCATATATCAATTTCCAATTCAATCTCTATCCATTCCTATTAGTTGTGTTAAAATCGGTCGATAAACATGAAAGCTATGTTGGATCAAAAATACCACTAAAATTTGTAGTTTTTGCCCCCCTGTTGCCCCCCTATCCCAAATTTATATTTTTCTTATTATTTATAAATGTAGATCGTGTTGAGGGGAACCAAACACCGTTTCATTTGTGAAAATCGGACGGGTAGATCTTGAGATCTCCGGGGGGGGGGGGCGGAATCCGCCCCCCCCCCTGTTACAAATAGGGGTAGCCAGGAGCCTGTTACAAATAGGGTTAAATGGAACACGTTTCTTGTTACCTACCTACCGATTGTCGATGCCCATGCCCCAGTGCGGTCCGTCCGTATTCGGAATGCCTGTGCGTCCGCGGTTAGTGACGAGACCAAGGGACTCATGTGTCGTCGCCACGATGCATTAGAGGTCCATGGGCATATATCTGCTATATATAAGGACATCATTCGCGCTGTGCGGTCAGCTTTCCGGCGTGACACCTGTGATGACGTGCGCCGACGGATTCAGCAGGACGGGCGCGCCTCGATGTGGAGGGCGATGAGGTCGGTCGTAGGCGGGGGAAGGCCGACCGAGCGCAACCCGAGGCGACGCCGTACCAGCTGAACGAGTTTTTTTTGTGAGCGTAGGGCCACGCGTGGCGTCCGAGGTGCGGGACATGGGATATTTGCCCGATCTACCCTGTCGACTGCCTCGTGTTGGAGCCTGCGCGTTCAGCCTGGTGCCATTGACGCTGTCCGAGCTGCGGGCGCTCGTGCTCGGCATGAATAGTTTCTCTGCCTGCGGCGAGGACGGCGTCACCATCCATATGATCCGCCTGTCATTTGAGGCGATCGGCGGTGTGTTCCTGCATTTGCTCAACTCCAGCCTGTCCAACGCCCAGGTCCCTGAATCCTGGAAACATTCCTGGTCTATCCTATCCACAAATCCGGAGATCCTTCCGATCCATCCAACTTCCGGCCAATCTCCATCGTTCCTGTTTTCGCCAAAATTGTAGAGCGGGCCGTGCACCAGCAGCTTTACAATTACCTTTCCAAAAACCACCTCCTGTCCCCAACTCAGCTCGGTTTTCGTCCTCGTCACTCGACGGAGACCGCGCTGATATCCATAACTGACCAAATCCTATCCGCCAATGACCACGACGACCTCTCTCCTCTGCCTGCTGGATTTGAGCAAATGCTTTGATGTGATAGACCACCAAAAACTCCTCACCAAATTACAACTTCACGGCGTAGATACTTCCTGGGTTTCAGCCAACCTCCACAATCACACCCAGAGTGTCAGGCTCACTGACAATCTGGGTAGCACCAAAAAATATTCCCCGCTTCCCAACGGCATCGGCGTTTTTCAAGGCTCTGCTCTCGGCCATCTACTCTACTGCGTCTTCCCCAACGACCTGAATTTGTTTGTCGAGGACGCAGTGGTGGCACAGTACGCCGATGACACCCAAATTTTAGTCTCTGGCAACAAGTCACAATTTCAAAACATCTTAATCAAGATGGAGCGGGTCCTGGCCTCTGTCGATTGTTGGTTCCGAGCCAGCGAATTGAAAGTAAATGCCGGTAAACGCAACTGATGCTGCTGGGAAGCGCCCAAAATCTTCGCAACGTCCCCAACTTCACTGTCAAATTTCGCGATCACCATTAACTCCCCGTTTCTGATGCAAAAAACTCGGTCTGACCTTTGATCGCACCCTCAGCTGGGACAGTCACGTCTCTGCTGTTACTAGAAAATGTGTCGGCACTCTATCTCGTCTATCACATCTAAGGAACCACCTG
Organism: Chirona hameri; assembly: GCA_036785665.1. Taxonomy (NCBI): domain Eukaryota; kingdom Metazoa; phylum Arthropoda; class Thecostraca; order Balanomorpha; family Balanidae; genus Chirona; species Chirona hameri. Next base: position 5,189 of record JAXIVJ010008522.1, read on the forward strand.
CCACCATCCGCCATCGCCGCCCTGGTTCAGGCCCTTGTTCTCTCGCAGATTCGATACTGTATCTCTGTGTTTGGCAACTGCACACAGGCAAACCTATATCGTATTCAAAACATTATTAACTATGCTGATAAAGTGATTTTCGGCCGCACCAAGTTTGATCACGTGTCGGATCTGCTTGGGAACTTGGGCTGGCTCAGCGCAGACCAGCTCGTGCGCTATCACTCCATGAGCCTATTACATAAAGTGTGGCGCTCAGGCGATCCCGAGATCTTGGCTGGCGGGCTCGTGCGTGTGTCCGAAACGCGTCAGCGGTCCACGCGACAGGACCACGACTTGATAGTGCTGCGGTCAAGGTCAGCCATGGGACAGCGGCGTTTTTACAGCCGTGCTCCGCGCGACTTCAACGGGCTCCCGCCTGACCTGACGCGACTCCCGGTGCACCTATTTGCGGGACGCCTAAAGCGTCATCTGCGCGGCGGCGGAGGAGTTACCTGATCGGTCGGCCACTGTGTGTGTGTACTGTGTATGTCTGAGTGTGTGCGAGTGTGTGTGTGTGTGTGTGTGTGTGTGTGTGTGTGTGTGTGTGTGTGTGTGTGTGTGTGTGTGTGTGTGTGTGTGTGTGTGTGTGTGTGCGTGCGTGCGTGCGTGCGTGCGTGCGTGCGTGCGTGCGTGCGTGCGTGCGTGCGTGCGTGCGTGCGTGCGTGCGTGCGTGCGTGCGTGCGTGCGTGCGTGCGTGCGTGCGTGTGTGCGTGCGTGCGTGCGTGCGTGCGTGCGTGCGTGCGTGCGTGCGTGCGTGCGTGCGTGCGTGAGTGCGTGCGTGCGTGCGCGTGCGTGCGTGCGCGTGCGCGTGCGTGCGCGCGCGTTCTTTTCACTTCCCATGTCCGACGTTTTAGCCACTGACGAAGGGCCGTAATAGCCATGAGCTTATCGTCGATGACCTTAATATATGTCTATGTCTCTGTCTATGTCTACTGTTAACTGTGCACCAGAGTATGACATTGATTGGATTAATTCAATGGATCAGTTAGCCAGTCAGATCCATTGGATTTGGAACGGATTGGATCCGAAAATTTGGCTTGGAATAGATTTGGATTGAACTTTATTACTTCTTATATGTTGAATATTCAACAACCAATCGATCTAAAATGTTCATGATAGTTGATTCTTCATGTTATATTCACAAAATAATACACTACCATGAATACTCAACTATTGCTTGTTTATTAACGAGCCCTAAACCCCCAATAAACAAATAGTGGTTGATCATGGTAGTTGATGATTCTTCATGATAGTGGATTATTTTATTTTGCGAAGATTATATGTCTAATATTAACATGACAATTTATTCAAATAACTTATTTATATAAAATATTCCTAATTTTCTCTAACCTACAATGGACTGAATTGGATCGGGTCAGCTTTGCAGACACCTTATGGATTTGAATTGGATCTGAATTCAGATTTGATGGTTTAGGATTAGATTGGATCTGAGTCGATCAATCCATTTCATACTCTGGTGTGTATTGTGTACAACCATGAACAAAACTCAGAATGTATCGTCAAATGCAGATCCAGAATTACCCCCCCCCCCCCAATGAGGAATTTCACCAACGACCAACGATCATTCGATCATTGTTTACCTATTAGTGTCGGAGGAGGGGGGGGGGGGCTAAAACGACCCCCCCCACACTAAGAAACGTCCGCTCCTGTCCCCAAACGAGTAAAGATACGGTCATCAAACTTCTTTGACTTTTCCTAACTATTCATTGGGCACATTTTGGTAAATTTTCACAATTTCATGCTCACCAGGGGCGGCTCCAGGCGCGGTTTTTGGGGGCATGTTTGGGTTTTCAGCGGGAGTCAGCTTTCAAAGGGAATCAGTTCCCATTCTCTAACCGTTGTAGATACGAGCCTACGCCTTTCACACTTTTCCTTACCGCCATTTGTAGACATGTTGGACATTTTTCAAATTTTTGGATTGCGCATGGGCGCCTTTAGGGATGTATTTTTGGGAGGAATTTTGGGTCACTGGTATTTCATCGAAATCTGAAAGATAAGAATTTTGAACTCAGTAAACCTTATTAACTGTTATTTGCACACCTTGTGTGATTTTTTTAATTATATTTTTGGGTTACCCACAGGCGACTGGGAACGGGTTTTTGGGGGCAAGTGTATACACATATGGTGCTTAGTAACTCAAAAAGTTATCTCGCGGTGGACCATCACGTGTACTATCATCTGCATGGATCACAATGGGGTGGGGGACAATTTCTTAAGGTACCAATTTTTTAGGTTGATAAAAACAAGGATAATTTTGCATAATGTAAATATTTTTTTATTATAAAAAACTAAATGAACTCAAAAATGATTACAAACTAAAACAATTAAGCTCATGTCCTTGTAGTTGTGACGTCACGACCATAGTGAAAATCAAAAGTGCCCTCACAAATCACGAGTGTCGTGTCGTCACAAATAAAATCAAGAAAGTTGTTGTTTAATATGAGAAGTTAATAGGAAGTTTTAGGACAGAAGGCGGCCAAAATACGCGGTCTAGAAATACACTGCCGGCTGGTATCACGCGACAGGCCTTCCCATTGACTTGCGTTATAGCGAGTGGTATCAAGCTTGTATCGAATGTGAGTGTCGCAGTGAGTGTCGCATGAAAGCTTTTTCGGAAATAACTCGTGTATTTATCAACCGATTGCAATGCAACTTTCAGTACACCACTTTTGAACAATTTGACTCATACTCTCATTTTTTAAAGTTCTATCCCCCATGACCCGTGACATATGACCTGTTTCTCAAGGTCATGTCAGGCGCAACTGGCTTCCCGCAGTATCGGTGCTTGTAACTTGTGCAGTTTCCGAGTGTTAGCTGCTCAGGAGCATATGCACAGGTGTCAACAGGTGACATTTATGGTTTCCACTGAGATTGTGACCTCAGTTGACCTTTTTTGAGGTCAACCGAAGTTACTGACCTCCGATGACCTGATATGACCTTTGTTGCCCTATGGCAGTTTCTAGGACATTTTGTGACGCTGATTTCAAATTTGTCATCCATTTCACTTTATTATATGCTCCACTGGGGGCATGTACTTTCACAGGTGAACCGAGGTCACTGACCTCCGATGACCTGAGATTAACTTTTCGGAATCTGGTAGTTTCTAGTAACCTTGGTTTCTAGGACATTTTGTGACGCTGATTTCAAATTTGGCATCTATTTTGCTTCGCTCGGCTTCGCTCGTGAAATACCCACCCAGGCGTCTAACTGAGCACAGCTTGGCGACAATCCTCACCGGAGAGTTTTCATCGTGCGACACAAATTGTCCTAGACTCGTCGTGAGCGACAAATCTCGCCATTTATAGACCTCTGCCGTCGTCACTGCCTGATGACCGGACCAGACAACACACACATGGCTCCTCTATTGACCGGACCAGACAACACACATGGCTCCTCTGATGATCGGACCAGACAACACACATGGCTCCTCTGATGACCGGACCAGACAACACACATGGCTCCTCTGATGACCGGACCAGACAATACACACATGGCTCCTCTATTGACCGGACCAGACAACACACATGGCTCCTCTGATGATCGGACCAGACAACACACATGGCTCCTCTGATGACCGGACCAGACAGCACACATGGCTCCTCTGATGACCGGACCAGACACCACACATGGCTCCTCTGATGACCGGACCAGACAACACACACGGCTCCTCTGATGACCGGACCAGACAACACACACGGCTCCTCTGATGACCGGACCAGACAACACACATGGCTCCTCTGATGCCCGGACCAGACAACAGACATGGCTCCTCTGATGACCGAACCAGACAACACACATGGCTCTGATGACCAGACCAGACAGCACACATGGCTCCTCTGAATACCGGACCAGACAACACACACGGCTCTGATGACCGGACCAGACTACACACACGGCTCTGATGACCGGACCAGAAAACACACACGGCTCTGATGACCGGACCAGACTACACACACGGCTCTGTTGACCTGACCAGAAAACACACATGGCTCTGTTGACCGGACCAGACAACACACATGGCTCCTCTGATGCCCGGACCAGACACCACACATGGCTCCTCTGATGACCGGACCAGACTACACACATGGCTCCTCTGATGCCCGGACCGGACTACACACATGGCTCCTCTGATGCCCGGACCAGACTACACACATGGCTCCTCTGATGCCCGCACCAGACAACACACATGGCTCCTCCGATGACCGGACCAGACAACACACATGGCTCCTCTGTTGACCGGACCAGACAACACACATGGCTCCTCTGATGACTGGACCAGACACCACACATGGCTCCTCTGATGACCGGACCAGACAACACACATGGCTCATCTGATGACCGAACCAGACAACACACATGGCTCCTCTGATGACCGGACCAGACAGCACACAAGGCTCCTCTGTTGACCGGACCAGACAACACACATGGCTCTTCTGATGACCAGACCAGACAACACACATGGCTCCTCTGATGACCGGACCAGACAACACACATGGCTCCTCTATTGACCGGACCAGACAGCACACATGGCTCCTCTGTTGACCGGACCAGACAACACACATGGCTCCTCTGATGACCGGACCAGACAACACACATGGCTCCTCTATTGACCGGACCAGACAGCACACATGGCTCCTCTGTTGACCGGACCAGACAACAAACATGGCTCCTCTGATGACCGGACCAGACAACACACATGGCTCCTCTGATTACCGGACCAGACAACACACATGGATCCTCTATTGACCGGACCAGACAGCACACATGGCTCCTCTGATGACCGGACCAGACAACACACATGGCTCCTCTGATGACCGGACCAGACAACACACATGTCTCCTCTGATGACCGGACCAGACAACACACATGGCTCCTCTGATGACCGGACCAGACAACACACATGGCTCTGTTGACCGGACCAGACACCACACCTGGCTCCTCTGATGACCGGACCAGACAACACACATGGCTCCTCTGATGACCGGACCAGACAACACACATGGCTCCTCTGATGACTGGACCAGACAACACACATGGATCCTCTGAGGACCGGACCAGACAACACACATGGCTCCTCTGATGACCGGACCAGACAACACACATGGCTCCTCTGATGACCGGACCGGACAACACACGGCTCTGTTGACCAGACCAGACAACATACGTGGCTCCTCTGATGACCGGACCAGACACCACACATGGCTCCTCTGATGACCGGACCAGACAACACACATGGCTCCTCTGATGACCGGACCGGACAACACACACGGCTCTGTTGACCAGACCAGACAACACACGTGGCTCCTCTGTTGGACCGGACCAGACAACACACATGGCTCTGATGACCGGACTAGACAACACACATGGCTCCTCTGATGACCGGACCAGACAACACACACGGCTCTGATGACCGGACCAGACACCACACACGGCTCTGATGACCGGACCAGACAACACACACGGCTCCTCTGATGACCGGACCAGACAACACACATGGCTCCTCTGATGACCGGACCAGACAACACACATGGCTCCTCTGATGACCGGACCAGACAACACACACGGCTCCTCTGATGACCGGACCAGACAACACACACGGCTCCTCTGATGACTGGACCAGACAACACACATGGCTCCTCTGATGACCGGACCAGACATCACACACGGCTCCTCTGATGACCGCACCAGACAACACACACGGCTCCTCTGATGACTGAACCAGACAACACACATGGCTCCTCTGATGACCGGACCAGACAACACACATGGCTCCTCTGATGACCAGACCAGACAACACACATGGCTCCTCTGATGACCGGACCAGGCAACACACATGGCTCCTCTGAGGACCAGACCAGACAACACACATGGCTCCTCTGATGACCGGACCAGACAACACACATGGCTCCTCTGATGACCGGACCAGACAACACACATGGCTCCTCTGATGACCGGACCAGAAAACACACATGGCTCCTCTGATGACCGAACCAGACACCACACACGGCTCTGATGACCGGACCAGACAACACACACGGCTCCTCTGATGACCGGACCAGACAACACACATGGCTCCTCTGATGACCAGACCAGACAGCACACATGGCTCCTCTGATGACCGGACCAGACAACACACATGGCTCCTCTGATGACTGGACTAGACAACACACATGGCTCCTCTGATGACCGGACCAGACAACACACATGGCTCCTCTGATGACTGGGCCAGACACCACACATGGCTCCTCTGATGACCGGACCAGACAACACACATGGCTCCTCTGATGACCGGACCAGACAGCACACATGGCTCTGATGACCGGACCGGACAACACACATGGCTCCTGATGACCGGACCAGACTACACCCATGGATCCTCTGATGACCGGACAGCACACATGGCTCCTCTGATGACCGGACCAGACAGCACACATGGCTCTGATGACCGGACCGGACAACACACATGGCTCCTCTGATGACTGGACCAGACACCACACATGGCTCCTCTGTTGACTGGACCAGACAACACACATAGCTCTGATGACCAGACCAGGCAACACACATGGCTCCCCTGATGACCGGACCAGACAGCACACATGGCTCCTCTGATGACCGGACCAGATAACACACATGGCTCCTCTGATGACCGGACCGGACAACACACACGGCTCCGATGACCGGACCAGACAGCACACATGGCTCCTCTGATGACCGGACCAGACAACACGCATGGCTCTGATGACCAGACCAGACAGCACACATGGCTCCTCTGATGACCGGACCAGACAACACACATGGCTCCTCTGATAACCGGACCAGACAACACACATGGCTCCTCTGATGACCGGACCAGACAACACACATGGCTCCCCTGATGACCGGACCAGACAACACACATGGCTCCTCTGATGACCGGGCCAGACAGCACACAAGGCTCCTCTGATGACCGGACCAGACAACACACATGGCTCTTCTGATGACCAGACCAGACAACACACATGGCTCCTCTGATGACCGGACCAGACAACACACATGTATCCTCTATTGACCGGACCAGACAGCACACATGGCTCCTCTGATGACCGGACCAGACAACACACATGGCTCCTCTGATGACCGGACCAGACAACACACATGGCTCCTCTGATGACCGGACCAGACAAAACACATGGCTCCTCTGATGACCGGACCAGACAACACACATGGCTCCTCTGATGACCGGACCAGACAACACACATGGCTCTGTTGACCGGACCAGACACCACACATGACTCCTCTGATGACCGGACCAGACAACACACATGGCTCCTCTGATGACCGGACCAGACAACACACATGGCTCCTCTGATGACTGGACCAGACAACACACATGGATCCTCTGATGACCGGACCAGACAACACACATGGCTCCTCTGATGACCGGACCAGACAACACACATGGCTACTCTATTGACCGGACCAGACAACACACATGGCTCCTCTGATGACCGGACCAGACACCACACATGGCTCCTCTGATGACCGGACCAGACAACACACATGGCTCCTCTGATGACCGGACCAGACAACACATATGGCTCCTCTGATGACCAGACCAGATAACACACACGGCTCCTCTGATGACCGGACCAGACACCACACACGGCTCCTCTGATGACCGGACCAGACAACACACATGGCTCCTCTGATGACCGGACCAGACAACACACATGGCTCCTCTGATGACTGGACCAGACAACACACACGGCTCCTCTGATGACCGGACCAGACAACACACATGGCTCCTCTGATGACCGGACCAGACAACACACATGGCTCCTCTGATGACCGGACCAGACAACACACACGACTCTGATGACCTGACCAGACTACGCCTACGGCTCCTCTGATGACCTGACATGACCTGAGAAAGTAATGTGGTAACAAAGTAATGAGGCGACTTTTAAATGCACTGTCAGCTTCAGCGTCGCAAAGACTTATCTATCTCTCAAGTTTTATGGACTGTACTTTACACTTCTGCCGTTATCTGTTGTACTTCTGTCCCTCACTCCGTGGAAATCGCTGTAATGCGTCATACAAGTGCGTCATATTACACGTCAACGTCGCCGCCGAATGATGAAGATAGTCACTGTGCGATACCGACCGGGACTGGACGGGTGCGCCCCACGGACCTCGGCATTCTGTGCTGCGGGCCGGGACTTGACGGCTGCGCCCCACGGACCTCTGCATTCTGTGCTGTGCAGTTACAGGGGAGAACTACCGGCAGTCTATCGCCACCATGGCGACCATTGAGCAGCTGCAGCGATCTCGCTTAATTCTGAGCTTCCTGCTCATCCTCAACACCGTCATTATGATTGTGTTTGTGTGGGGGTTGGATGCTACCTACTACTTCGCAGGCATCAATTTATTAATCTATGTCGCCTTGAGCATCGCCCTTATCACCACCACGACCAAGCTGCGGCGTCAGCTGATCCAACAGTCGATGATCACCGGCCGTGGGGTGGTGGTGCTAACGACGGGCAGGCGTCCGCCCGGCCCGCCCGGTCCGCCCGGCCCGCCCGGCCCGCCGCCGCCGCCGGGTTTCGTCGCCAGCACCTCGGAGCTCCCGCCAGCCTATAGTCCGCCGCTCGCTGCCACTGGGAGCGAGCCGCCGCCTCCCTACAGTCAGGTGGGAGCCTGGACGACGCAGCAGTCAGGAACAGGTTACAGCCAGCCCTCAGCCTACAGCCAGTCAGCCTTCGGTCAGCCTCCAGCAGCCGGCAGCCAGCCCTTCGCAGCGTTCAACCAGCCCAGTCAGAACCCCTACTGGGACCCCGCCCAGACCAACTAGAAGGCGAGCCAGCCGGCAGCCAGCTCCCCGCCTCCCCACGCCTGGTGGTGGTGACTGTTATGGAGCTGTGGCGCTTGAGAGGGGTGGACAGCAGGGGTGCAGGACTCAGTGTTACCCTGGCTGTGGCGTTACGCAGTGTTACTCTGGCAGTGGTGTTAGTCGGTGTTACTCTGTCAGTGGTGTTACGCAGTGTTACTCTGTCAGTGGTGTTACGCAGTGTTACTCTGGCAGTGGTGATACGCAGTGTTACTCTGGTAGTGGTGATATCCAGTGTTACTCTGGCAGTGGTGTTACGCTGTGTTACTCTGGCAGTGGTGTTAGTCGGTGTTACTCTGTCAGTGGTGTTACGCAGTGTTACTCTGGCACTAGAGAGAGGTAGACAGAAGGGGTGCAAGACGCAGTGAAATTGGCGCTGACCCTCGTATAGGTGTACGTGTAATATTTTTATTTTTTTATTCAGTGTCATTATTTGACTACTACGTTAATTTTATTCGTATTTGACGCTATAATTATAGTCATTATCACACTCAAAATTGTTTGTATCAGGAAACAGTGATGCGGAGTCGATCGGATTTCAAGTGACTCTGACTCTAATTCCAACTCTGACCCTCGGGAGTCGATTCCGACTCCGACTCCGATTCCGAAATCGACTCCGACCTTTGATTAGCTGAAGCTTTTGTCAGGAGGCACAAGAAGTAACCACCCGCAGCAAAAAAAAACGGGGAAATAGACGGCGCACCGCGCCGCCTCCCGAGCGTCGGCCGCTATAGAGAAATCGACACTTTTCCCCTTTCATTCGTTCTGATGACGCACTAAAACTAAAATAAAAATAAACTAGCTGGGGCATTCCACCACAAATAGACCAAGGCTTGATGCCCTCATATTTTTACAAATTCTGAAAATGGGTTTATAGGGTAATCTCGGGCGCTAAAGCCAGCTGTGACAATGTTTATTTTCAGATCAACGGTGACCGAGTTATAGCCTCGGGCATTTTTTTTAGAGGTCATGTTGTAAGGCCAGCTTTAATCGCCTGTAGCTTGTCAACGAACACCACGAACGCAATATAATTACACATGGTTGAGCTCGCACTGATGCGAGGAAACTTTGAGAAATTTCGGATTTTTTTGTGTTGACCCCGTGACCCCGTGACCTAGTTTGCCATGAAATGCCTTGATCTATGGCACCTCATTTTTTTCCTCTCAAGCCAAATCAGTCCTTATTAATATTCTTTCAAAGAAGAATGTAAACAAAAATCGTTTGGCCTATAAAGAGTACTTTTGGGCATCCCAAAACCCCGGTAGGCAGCGCTGCGAACACATGTGTATCTTCGGACTGGCATATAGAGATAGTAGATGCAGTAAACGACAATGGATAGGCCGAAGTATTCTGAGAGGAAAATGTATGAATACTTTTGTGATCTGAGGTCAAGGTCAAGGTCGTATTAAAGGTAAAATATTGCAGGTAACGCTCTGAACACATTTCTGTGTATCTCTGGACTGGGTAGGGGAAAGTGGGGTATAGTGGACCACCGGGTCAAAGCAACCCACCCACTCTGCTGTTGTTATGAGTGGAGCAATCTACGTGCAATTATCTTCACTAATAGTGCATTGTGTTGACACACTTCCGACCGCGCCGGCTCGGCGATCGAGGTGACAGTTTTCGCTCCGAGACAACAATGTGATACTTTCTATTTCTGTTATAATTTTTGTGTAATGGAAATGTCGAGATTGCTGCGGTGTCTGTGCCCAAATGTAGATTGCTATCAGTGCTTCGGTAATGCAATTGTATAGTTGTAAATGCGCCATAAACAAGCAATCGTCATTTTTGGCGTGTCGTCTGAAATGCTTGTCCAAACGTTACAACTTTAATTTGGGGTAAAGTGGACCTGGGTGGTCCGGCTTGACCCGCTATCCACGAGATTGCATGTATCTGTATTTCATGTGAAAGGCCGCATTAAAGATGTCCAAAACAAATAGTTTCGTTGGTTCGCTGCTGTTATATCGAGTTATAAACTTTTGGAAAACGCTCGAAATGCAGAGCATAGCTGCTTTGCTGCCGTTTATCTGGAGTTACAGGCTGCTGGACTGGGTTAATTACCAATACATGACATTGTTGTTATCAATTAACATATTTCAGTATTTGAACGACGAGTACCTGGAACATGAAGAAATAAGTATTGTAAATAAACATTGTTTGTGTGGTATCTGGACTGTTCGCGTGACGTCACCCACTGTTATGGTCACGCGACCCTCGGTCGCGTCGGGTCACTCCCGGGCCGGCCGGCGAGTCCGTTCCTGGCTACGAGCCAATACAGGTCATGCTGTGAGCTCCGGACTTTGCAGTGGCGACGAGGACCCTACTCACAGCGGAGATGGACGCCGAGAGCGCCAGCGGCACGTCGGAGCTGAACGCCGAGAGGAAGGTGACGTGTTCCCCAGCAGTATCTGCATGGGCTGCAGGCATTGGAGAATATCAGGCGAGTACCGATTGGCGAGAGTATATCAGGCGAATACCGATAGGCGAAAGTATATTGCAAAATTTGAGTTCGCCTGTTTTGCACAAGGCGTCATTGAAGATGAGCGGAAAAACCTTCGCTGCTTGCATCTGTAGGACAAGAAGCGTATACGACTGTCAAGTCTATTCTATCGCCGTTGTCGCCTACCAGTATTACGTATACAGAGCTGTTAGAGAAGATCGGCCAACATTTTTCTCCCAAGCGGTCAGTGATACTTAGCCGTTTTAAGTTTAACCCTCGCCCTATTATGTGGGGGGGGGGGCCTGACAGCCCCCCCCCCTCCTGAGGTTTTTCTTGAATAACTGTTGACACATGTGGCGCATTTTGCTGACATTTTCAGTAGCTGAGTTTACAATACCCTTACGTAAGCTGTGAAAATTTAATTGAAATTGGTCAAGAATTTTGGGACAAAATCATGTTTTGATGACGTCGATAAATATTTGAAAAAATCGTAGAAAATACAGTTTTTAAGCAAATTGCAAACGCAATTCATCAAAGATACAAAATGGCATTTTCTTTAAAATGGCAATCTCTGATTTCCAAAATTTTGGGATTTTGACCCCTAAAATAAGATTTTTTTTTTAACAAATCTCCACAAAATCAAAATTTTCAAAGATGTTAAAAAAAGCGGAATATATGTGAGAGAACTCAGTATGGAAAATACCCAAACCAAATTTCAAAGCAATATCTCTATTTTTGACTGAGTGATGGTTCTCTAAGTGTAAGAAACTCATGACGTCATTTTGTTAAAATAACTTTTTTGGACTTTTTTTTGGACAACATACGAACAAATAATTACTTTTTTCTGTATTTCTGAGACAAAAATGGTCTAGGAACATGCCTTTATATGCATTTATCAATTTCTAATTTTTAGGTTTCCTGACTAGCAAAATTGCTGTTCTGGACGTGGTCGAGCCGAGGTCATTCACTTGACCTGGAAGGTCACCTGTTGACCTGAAACCTAAACATAGCATACTGTTAGATTCTTCTCATGACAGGCAACACGCTGGTTCTTACTGCATTGCTCTAAGTTGCTTGGTTCGGAAGTTAACAGGGGGAGGGGCTGTCAGGCCCCCGCCCGTAGGGCGAAGGTGAAAAAGCTCTCTCCCGTAGGGCGAGGGTTAACCCGCGCAATGCAGGGGGTTTGCGCCGAACACGAACTGCAGGGGGGTTGATTCCCGCCCCCCCCGTGATATCTCGAAAACTACGCAATGTAGCGACAAGCGGAAAACGGTATTTGATATTTTGATACAAGTTCTATCGAAAATATTCAGTATTTGTTTAGGTCAGGTCAAAATTGAGGTCCCCAGAGGTCATCAAAGGTCACATTTTCCATTTTTTCCTGTTTTAGAACTTCGCTCCAAAAATTCCCATATACATATCGGAAACTATGCTAGCTAGAAACAAACGGAAAAAAGAGATCGCCAGCCATTGACATTTTCAATCGACAAAATGGCATCGAATTTGATCTCAGGTCAATATTTGAGGCTCCAGAGGTCAAAAAAGAAAAAAATGCTGTTTTTTTGCAAAACTGTTTTTCCCTGATAATTTTTATATAATAACGATAACGAAAAAAGTGTTTACGCCATTGTGTTTGTCTTGCAAAGGCGCTTCGAATTATATGCATGGTGACCTTGTTAGTTTAACTTCAAAATTTGGCCTCAGGTCACGTGACCTTGACCTGAAGTCAAGACCCAAGTAGGTCATGTTACATATAGAGGGACGTGTCTTGACGAGACCAACACATTGATATCGGTTGGACTTCTCTATCTTCATTATGTCGCGAGTTATTTAAAAAAAAACGTGATGGTGAACTCGGATGACCTCAAATGACCCCACGGGGGTCACTGAACAAAACTTACACTTGGATCATCAAGAATATTCCATAGTAACATGATCCAGAAGTAATTGGACTAATGTCATGCATATCCTTGAAATAGAAAGCATTTCAATATTTCCCCATTGACTTATTATGGGGAGGTCACGAAATTGACCTGACCTTAGGTCACCGATATCAAAATTCCGAGATCAACGAATTGTAAGTACTTATACCCTCATGACACCCTGTAAGTTTCAAACTGGTCTGGTGACCTGACCTGAGATGACCCGAGTTCATTTTTTTTTAAAGTGTGCGCAATTGATGTCCCAACAGGTGTGCAAAAACCTAGCGGCGCTGCGCACCGCCGTTTTTTCGCTATCTGTGAAAAACCTGAGGGGGGAATCAACCCCCCTGCAGTGCGCGGGTTAATCAGTGTGTGCAGGAGCCGGGTCAGATAACGGCCGACTGCATAGCTAAGCTCAAGAGACTAGCAGAAAATGTGATTTTGGTGTCAGACGTTGGACTGCATGCTTCATGACAGACTTGGGTGACTTGTGACTCTCAGAGACTCAGCAGTGCAGAAACGTCTTTTGGCAGCAGAGGATTCCCTGACGTTTGCCGTGGCTGAGAAGCTGTCTCTGGCGGCGGGGGCTGTCGTCAGGGACGTGGACCAGCTCACAGCCGGCCGTGCTGGTGGTGCGCCGGCGCCAGAGGCGGTCAGCAGAAGCGCCGCTCAGCTGACTGCCGGCCGCTCGCGCCCTGCCCTGGAACCCGGGTCAAGGTCAGTGGGTCAGCCCCGGGCTGCTGCGGCGGCCGAGCTGCGACGGGCCGGCGGACCGGCACGGGGGACTGGGGAGCGGCCGGGGACGGCTGACGCAGACAGGAGGCGACGGGAACAACAACGGGGCTGCTATCGATGTGGAGGTCTGCACAACTCTCGCAGCTGTCGGTTCCGAGAATATCGCTTCCATACCTGTGTTGATCTGAGACATTTGAGACGCAGGTGCGTTAGAGGTGTCGACAGCATAGCCGCCCATGTTGTAACCGAATCTGATCCGCCAGTTCCGAGTGATGACAGCCTGGACGAGCAGGATGTTTGCGGTATCTACACTGTTGGCCGTCCCAAGTGCCCCCCCCCCCCTATCACTGTAGAGGTGCTGGTTTTTGGTGTCCCGGTACAGTTCAAGGTTGATACTGGGGCTGCTAGCACCCTGATGTTAACGACACGTTTCGGAACGTGTGGAACGCCAATGGTGGACATGGTGGCTGAAGCTCTCGAGATCGGATGCCAAGCTGCGCTCGTATACAGGAAATGTCGTTCCTGTCATGGGTGGATTCAGCGCCGTGGTGAAGTATGAAGATCAACACTTGGACCTGCCAGTTCTGGTCCTTGAGTCGAACAGACCAAACCTGCTGGGCCGTGACTGGTTGGTGACGCTGAAACTGGACTGGCGCAAAATTCCAGCAGGTGAGAAACCTTGGTGAGTCGCCTGACAGTGTTGTGGGCAAACTGAAAGACGAGTATCGTGATGTCTTTTCAAAGGAGTTGAGATGTTTGAAGGGCGTTAGTCACCTTTGACGTTGACGAGACTGTGGCGCCACGGTTCATCAAGGCTCAACACCTTCCACATGCCTACAAGCGTAGAGTAGAAGAGCAGCTGAAGGCGGAGGTGGACGCCGGCGTTCTGGAGCCGGTCAAGACATCGGACTGGGCGTGCCAAATCGTACCAGTGTTGAACGCAGATGGTAAAATTCGCATTTGCGGGAATTTGAAGCAATCTGCCAACCGAGCGATTCGTGTAGATAGGCATCCATTGCCTCGTGTCCAAGATCTGTTTGCACAGCTCGCTGGGGGGTTGACAAACTTGACCTGTCTAGCGCCTACCAAAAGCTTACCGTTTCTGAGGAGCAGCGACATCTGTTGACGATCAACACTCATAGGGGCCTGTACCGCTACAAACGTGTCCCATACGGTGTTAATGCAGCAGTAGGACTCTTCCAGAGGGAGATGGAGACGCTGTTGGCGGGCCTGCCGAACGTGTTCGTCTTCTTGGACGACGTGCTCGTCTCCGGACGTGACGCTGCTCAAGATGGTGGAGGATGTGCTACGCCGCTTCCAGGATGCTGGTGTCCGGGTAAGAGATGACAAGTGCAAATTCGTTGTACCATCCGTTGAATACCTGGGTCACGTGATCAGCAAAGATGGTGTTCAGCCTACTAGGGCCAAGGTTGACGCTATTATCGGGGTTCAAGCGCCAAAGAACGTTAAAGAGCTTCAGTCATTCCTAGGAATGGTATACTATTATTCGAAGTTTCTGCCAGGACGCGACCATGTGCTCAGCCCTCTTTTCGGTCTTTTGAAGAGAACCTCGAGAGGGACATGGGGTGATAGAGAGCAAAAGGCATTTGAAGAGTGCAAACGGTTGCTATCGTCTGACCGTCTCCTGGTACATTATGACCCCGATATACCCTTGATACTGACCTGCGATGCGTCGTCCAAGGGCATTGGGCCGTACTGTCGCACCGGTTTCCAGACGGGACCGAACAATCGGTGGGGTTTGCGTCGCGATCCCTGACTTCCGCCGAGGTCCGATACAGTCAGATCGAACGCGAGGCCCTCGGTATCAGTTTTGGCGTGACGGTGTTCCGTGACTACCTGTACGGTGTTCGTTTCACATTGGAAACGGATCACAAGCCACTGCTTGCATTGTTTGGGGAAACGAGAAGCATGCCAGAAATGACTAGCAGTAGACTAAAGCGGTGGGCTCTCTGGCTGTCGGAATTTACCTACGTTATTCGTCACAAGACCACGCGTAAAATTCCTCACGCCGACTGTCTCCGTAGACTCCCGGTCCCCGGCGGAGAAAGTGTTCCAGTTACTGAAGACACAGAGGCCGAAAAAGTGCTACTCACTACCCAATTAAAGGACATAGGCAGTTTGAGCCCAAACAAGTTGGGAATGATGACGGCTCGGGACCCTGTTCTGTCACTAGTTCTGTACTGTATAAGGACAGGATGGGTACACAATCCGAGCGATGATTTACGACCATACATCACTCGTCAGACTGAGCTATACGAGATGGATAACGTAATCATGCGGGGTACTCGCGGTAATCATGTGGGGTACTCGCGTAACCCGTACCCGTATCGCGTAATGTGGGGTACTCGCGTAACCATTCCGCCGAAAGCTCGCAAGATCGTTCTGTCGGAGATGCACGCTTGCCATTTTGGGCTGTCAAAATTAAATCTGTAGCCAGGTCATCAGTCTGGTGGCCTGAAAACGATAAGGAGATTGAACAGCTGTCGTCCGGGTGTGAAATCTGTCAGCTCCACCGTCCTGACCCACCGAATGAAGAACTTCATCCGTGGCAGTGGCCACATCGTCCCTGGTTTCGCCTACACATCGACTTTGCCGGGCCAATGCGCGGAAAATACTATCTAGTGGTGGTTGATTAGTTTTCCAGGTGGATCGAGGTCGAGGAGATGACTACCAGTACTGCCCAGGCTACAGTATCGCGCCTCACCGCCATATTCAGTCGTTTTGGGTTGCCCGACCTAATAGTGTCTGACAACCTGATAGTGACCTGGAATTCTTCACTTGTGAAGGTGGGGCCCACCTTCACAAGTGAATAATTCCAGGCTTTTCTCACGAGAAACGGCATTGTTCACAGGACAACAGCTCCATACATGTCGTCTTCCAACGGGCTGGCTGAAAGAGCAGTGACAGAGCTGAAGATTCGGCTCAGCGAAATGTCAACCAACCAAGCAAGTGAACGTATCTCAAAATGGTTATTTTTCTACAGAACTACTCCGCAGCTGCGACTGGCGAAACGCCCTCGCGTCTCCTTCTGGGCTACCAGCCGATTACAAGATTCGACCGCCTGAAACAGAGCTTGGAGCGCAACGCCAGAGCAAAGTAGTTCAGACAAGTTGAACAACACACGAAAGGACACACAGCAATGCGGCCAACGTTTTCTGCGGACGATAATGTCCTCGCCCGTAGTTACCGTCACGGTAAGGCGTTTTGGCGCTCAGCTACTAGGCGCCCAAATACTATGCGCTATATGCTGTTTTCATCCGATGTTTTATGTGCAGTTTGAGACTGGACAGAATTACAAGAGACACATGAATCAATTACGTGCACGTGCATGTCTTCCCACGACAAAGGCGCATGACGCTGAAACAGACAGTCCACTGCGCATTTCTCAAGCGCCGATTCCGTCTCTCAGCAGGTACCAGTGGTCCAGGCAACCGAGCAGCCGTCAAGCTGACTCACAACGACCTCTGTCGGAACAGTGTTCCGGCTCACCTGGCGGCCGGCGTGCCGCTGTGCCGCTCATCGCCGCCGAGGGTTCACCGGACGGGGTGCGAGAGCGGTGCCGTCCGCGCCACCTGCCGGCGCTGACGAGCCATGGGACTTGGAGCTACCGCCGGCGGAGGACCGCCGTGTCGTGTCTCCTGTTCGCGTCGCTGGAGGCGCAGTGAGAGACTGGGATGGAGGGGATGAGGACGGAAGAGTGGAATGACACTACCCTGTGCCGTGATAAATCCGTTATAGCCGGTACTCACCCATTATACCCGTGGTACACCCATGGCACCCGTTATACACCCGTTAACCCGCCATTGACGGGGGCGCGTTAAACGCTTCCCTGATGCACTTTCGAAATAGCTAAAAAACAACAGCGCTATCAATGTGAAACTTAGGGTACCTTCTTCTATATCGATTTTACGTCTTCTGTACAAAAATGCAGCAATTTAGTCTGATTTTTGTTAGAGATATAACGAATTTAGTGACGTCACTTCACATGAGTTTTACACAAAAATCTGTTAAACTTTAACAGACCGTATAAATGCCATATTTTGAGAAAAATGCATTAAAAACGTCAAAAGATAGCACATGACAAGAGCTATAACATGGCTGTTTTAATGTTGGCTTTTTACCCCTCATTTTTTAAAGAAAAATCCCAAAATCAATTTTTTTTTGCAGAGATATTTATAAAAAAACTCTCTGGAACGGCAGATCCCAATACAATAAAGGGGATCACTGTTGGCACGAACGTGACAGTCACCCACTCAATACACCCTTCCACTCGTCATCCAGCTCATTGTACTAATTATAGTTGGCATCTCCTGGATGGTGGTTCCCACACCAAAAGAAGAGCGCGTGCACGTGCCCCCCCCCCGCACACACACGCACGCACACTCATCCCCCCACCAAACATCCATGCTTAGCTATGTTTTGGCCAGTATATCTCACTATGTCCCAATTATCTGGAGTCTCCTGGATGCAGGTACCCACATTAATACACGTGCCCGTGCCCCCCCCCCTTCCCCTCCAGCCATAGCTATGTCGCACCATGGAAAGAGGTTGACCGTTCACTCCACTTATATTTTTTTTCGAAAGGCAGCTCTCGGAAACGGATTAATGCCGATCCCCTGAAAGAAGCGCCCTGTTTAAATGTGCACGTGCATAGTGCATATTAATTGGGATAACTGGGACGAAGGATACGTCCGGCCCCCTGTCAAAGTGATTGGCAGCAGTAAGCGCCGATGACGTCATCGGCGCTTGACTTTTCCCTTGACTTTTCCCTTTACCACTGTTAATAATGGCGTAAAAGGAATGTTTGGTATAAGCTCGAAGCTGGATATTTGGCTTGATATAGATGTTGGAAATGCAACAATAGCGTCATGCGAAAGCAGCATGCGTCCCATTTCCAAATCTGTATCGCTTTTTATTATGGCACGAATGCAAACAGGACAAAACAAAATTCGACATATGTTTTGGCTAGTCTCATAACATGTGTGCCCTTCTGATCAGTGTTTGCTCCCTCTAAATCTTGTGAAATGTGTAAGGATAACGGAAAAACGGCGGCGCGCATCGCCGCCAAATTTGGTACAGCTGTTAGCCATCAGCTACCCACATTGTGTACACGTTTTGACCTCATGTCATCTCAGGTCAGGTTACTAGGCCAGGATACGTGACCCACCTCCACAAAAGTTTGCGGTCATACCACAGCCAGTGTTTGGCCGATCGGTTTCAAACTTACAGGATTTCATAAGGCCATAGGTACATACAATTCTTATGTTTCAGGTTTTGTTGTTGTTGTATGTCGGTGACCCAGGGTCGGGTCAATTTCGTGACCTCCCCCATTATAAGGGGAAATATTCGAATGCCTCTTATTCCGAGGATACGCATGATATCAGTCCAATTTCTTTTGGATGATGTTATAGTCTATTCTTGATGACCCAGGTGCAATTTTTGTTCAGTGACCACTTAAGGGTCAGCCGAGGTCATCTGAGGTCACCAACACTTGTTTTGGAAAACTCTCTCGACAGAATGCAGATAGAGAAGTAAAACCGGCACTAATGTGTTTGTCTCGTCGAGACACGTCTCCCAATGTCCAATATGACCTATTTGGGTCACCACTTGACCTTGACCTGATGCCGAATTTGTAAGTTGAGCTAACCTGGTCACCATGAATATGATGCAGAGCGCCTTGATGGGACAAATACAATGGCGTCAAAATTATTGCCTTATCTTTATTAGGTAAATAGTTATGTGCAAAAACCGTTTTGCAAAAAAATAGCCTTTTGACCTTTCATGACCTCTGGTCTCTGAAGCCTAAACCATTGATCTGAGCTAAAATTTAAGGACACCACAGCGGTTGCATTTTTCAATAACGATTGGTTTCCGTTTGTTCCTATCTCTCATAGTTCCCGAGATATTTTGGGGTTTCTGGAGCAAGTCCTGATACTGGAAAATCTGACCTTTGATGACCTCTGGTGACCTCAATATTGACCTGAGCCAAAACATCACAGAAATAGTTCCAAAATGATTTATTACGAGCTTTCGAAGTGTTTTCGTTGTTTACGTTCCATAGGAGACGAGTTCGAGGGGGCGTCGACCCCCCCCCCCCCCCCTCCCCGGGACGGCGAAGGTGTCCCCGAGCTGTATATAGGTATCTTGGATGCGTCAGTCTGCCAATGTTCAACTCGCTCCTCGACGTATCGGCGTCCGTCAGAGTGACGTTGACGTATACGTTTTGACGTATGGCGTGTCCGGTGTGAACTCTGTTTATGGCTTCCTAAGCAGTGGCGTACGCAGCAATTCACAAAGGACCAGGTCATTGCCTTGAGGGGCGCCACCCGATCGACAGGGCCGCAACCAACATTGGCGAAATTTTGCAGGGGGAGCCTCTTCTCCTTCCGCACCGTGCGGAAGGAGACTCACTGGCCGGAGGGCGCCGTCACTAGCCGGAGAGGCGCCGTCACTCGCCGGAGGGGCGTGGTTACTGGCCGGAGGGGCGCCGTCACTGGCCGGAGGGGCGCTGTCACTGGCCGGACAGGCACCGTCTATGGCAGGGGACACCCTCAATGGCCGGAGGAGGCCGTCACTGGCCGCAATAGTGCCGTCACTGGCCGGGGAGCGTCCTCACTGGCCGGAGTGGCGCCGTCACTGGCCAGAGGGGCGTCGTGACCGATCGGAGGGGCGCTAGCTTTGCATGGGCGCCACGGGTCCAAAGGACAAGGTCATGACCTGCATGACCTGATAGTTGATACTCGGTACGCCACTGTCCCTAAGCACAATGGGTCTTGACTTTGTATTAGACATTTCCAAATATGCGCGGTACGTCTGGCACTATTTTCGATCTGGAGCGATTCCTGCAACCAACGCAAGTTAAAAAACGTCTCGTTTTGGCGCTTACGTTTATAGCGCTGAATAGCCGTTTTCACGAAGGATTTTATTCGCCGGGCGATTGGGGTGTTTAGGGCGTTTGGGGCGATTGGGGCGGTTGGGGTAAATGGGTCTATAGCTCGTAAGAACACGACTTTTCCCGGTGATTTATGGTATCAATCGCAATTTGATTAATTAATGTATAGGTATATGCTCCTACAATGCAATATTTCCCGTCAGTTTGCTTTGAACATTCAAATTCGTGAGCAAATCTGGCAATTATTGGTTGTGCCAGTTCCTTCTACAAAATATACCGGAAGCGCACCAAAAGAAGGCAAAAAAATATACTAGATAATCAGCTTTGATTAAATAAAATACGCAATTGACAGTTAGTTAGGTCAAAATTGAAGATATTAATGACAAAGAAATATAATATCATGATGAAAAATGCAATACAATGTAAAAAGCATAGACAGGCCCTAACCCTATTTGTAACAGAGGGGGGGGGGGGGGGGGCGGATTCCGCCACCCCCCCCCCCCCCGTCATATTTTTCGCAGATATCTCCAGAACGGCTGGGAGCAGGACCATGCAATTTTGGGACTTTTCATAGAATTGAATACCGCATTTGGAGTCAAAATTTTGAGTTCTTAACCTGAACAGAGGCGGTTCCAGGGTACAGTTTTGGGTGGGTTCGGGGGCGATATTTGGCGACAATACGGAAATGCGATCTTCACGGTTTCTTCGTAACTGCCTCAAGTATGAAACAGTTACATCGGTTCACGGTGATTGCAACAAGTGCAAATTAGTTGATGTTAATGAAATATCATTAAAATTGCATGGCAGAGGCGGTTTCAGGGGCTTGAAAAAGGGGGGGGGGGGGTTCCAGGAAGTATTCAATGCTTGGCGGGAAGCACATAGAGCAATGTAAGGGGCATTTATAGTTATCAAGATGTAAAAGATAGCTTCTGCTTCCATTATTTGCATAATTTATTACATATAGAGTTTCAGGGGCGTGTTCAGGCACATGAAAAGGGGGGTGACTGTCTTGGTGATGACGATATGCCAGCGATAACGGCGCAATAGACGGTTAGCTTATAATTGTATATGAACATATGAGGCCAGGAAAGGGAATACAGTCATTTTTTGCAGAGGCGCGCTCAGGAATGGAAGAAAGGGGGTCATATTATTGCAAGGAAACTAAGAGGCATGGGCGTACAATGACATAACATACTGTAGTTTTCGGATGAAACACGAACCACAGGCTACTCTACGAACGATTATAAGATAATAGGCGAGTCCAGGTAGGGTAAAAGGGGGGTAAGCAATGCTAATTGAAGTTGTAAGTGAAATAGTCACTGTTGACTAGTTAGTATCATAATAGCGGATAATGCACTTACCAAAAGGTATTGAGCCGCCCCAGTTTGGATCTTGGATACGCCTATTATGAAGTACAACATGCAAAAAGGAACTATCTTCGATCAGTAACATATTTATAGTGCTGGGTAGCAACTTGTCTGCAGTTCATATTTTTCCAATTTTACCCCCCCCCCCTTTCACTAACCTGGTACCGCCTATGGCAAAAAAAAAAGAGATTTTTAACTGTTTTGCCTAATTTCACAATCACATACCATTTCATTTCTTTAAAAAAAACATCAAAAAATGGTTTTATTACGCATTTACTTCACCCCCATATTGAGTGACCTGCATACGCCTATGTTTTTTTAATTTTCAAACGTCACCGTCATGTATCAATTTCCAATTCAATCTCTATCGATTCCTATTAGTTGTGATACAATCGGTCGATAAACATGAAAGCTATGTTGGATCAAAAATACCACTAAAATTTGTGGTTTTTGCCCCCCTGTTGCCCCCCTATCAAAAAATTAGATTTTTTAATTTAGAAATGTAGATCGTGTTGAGGGGAACCAAACGCCGGTCCATTTCTGAAAATCGGACAGGTAGATCTCGAGATCTCCGGGGGGGGGGGCGGAATCCCCCCTGTTACAAATAGGGGTAGCCAGGAGCCTGTTAGAAATAGGGTTAATTTAACGTAGCTTCGTATCGTCCCATTTAGAGTGGTAATTGTGTTGTTTTCCGAAAACCGGAACAAACTTTGCAAGTAATCAATCACACCAAATGCTCTTGATTTGATTGATTGCTTAACCGCAACTTACTGGGGGGGTAGTTTTTGCCCCTCCCGTTATTTTGCAATAACCCCTAAACGAACATTAGTATCGTCACCAATCGTGCACTACCTTCTCTCACATCAATTCTACACATGTTGGCAAAATTAACAATATGAGGTTATGATAGATCAACCGGGAATGACATCAGAGTGACGTCATGTTCTTCGGTTTTTGTTGAAAAATAATGGTTTGCGGAAAACGCTGTTAAAGGTACAATGTTTGAGACAAACTCAATTGTCTTAAATTACATTACTCAAAATCGAACGGGCTATCAAAGTGCGATCTTCGATTTTTGAGTTTTTTGTAATTCCAAATTTTGAGAAATCCAAAAAAAAAATATTCAAAATAAAATCAGAATTATCCAAACACTGGGTGATATGTGATGGAGACGTGTTCGGTGAAATGTATACCAAATTTGAAATCGATATCTTCAAAAATGACTGACTTATGACCTTTAAATGACAAAAATCGACCACCTCTCACAGCATAACTATGCATAAAAATGCGTTTCCGTTTTGGCTTTTTACATCTTTTTATATAAAACAAACAGTGTTCTAAGCTCTTTTTCTGCCTTCCAGGCGAAAAAGAAACCCATAAACATGTGTTACAACGTCTAATGACCGTAATCAGCAGTTTGACCTCGTGACCTCAGATGACCTTGACCTGACCCAAGATCATAAACCGCTTAGAAAGGTACTTCGGAGTGTCAGACACACGAATCATACTGATGTATCGACTGCTTATGTTGCGTTTCGGATTCGTTTCGCTGCGGCGGCCGGCGCTCCGCTGTCGATCAGAGTCAGGTACGGCCACAGGAACCGCCGGTTTCGCCAGTATACCCGGACACTCGCCGTCTTGACGAGGTAGGTACGGCGTTCGCCGATGCCGACGATGATTCCGGTCCTGTCCCAGCGACCGTTGGCGGTGTCCTGGGGATGGACGCGGTCGCCGATCTGCAGCTGAAAGAGCCGGCGCGCTGACGCATCGTGGTAGCGCGCCACCTGCTCCCGAGTCGCGGCGGCCTTGGCCTCGCACTCTGCTGTTGCGCGCTGCCACTCGGGCGCGAATGCCCGGTGGTGTGTTGGCACACCCGACCGAATTGGGTGCCCGAACAGAATATGGGCTGGAGACCTGCCGTCGGCTCTCGGCGTGTTCCGGAGCTCAGGAAGTCCCTTGCTCAGCTGCGCATCGTCCAGCCGGCCTCGGGAAGACGCGGTCAGAATCAGCTTCTTCACTGCTTTGACGGCGGCCTCCGCGTGGCCGTTGGACCGCGGATACCGCGGTGACGACACCTCGTGCCGTACCTTCCA
This sequence comes from Chirona hameri, assembly GCA_036785665.1. NCBI lineage: Eukaryota > Metazoa > Arthropoda > Thecostraca > Balanomorpha > Balanidae > Chirona > Chirona hameri. Next base: position 29,585 of record JAXIVJ010008522.1, read on the forward strand.
GCGGCTCAGAAACTGGCGCAGGGTGCCCGACGTAAATTGCGGGCCACCGTCGGTTCTGATGACGACTGGGACGCCCGTCTAGGAAACAGCATCTGCAGCTCTTTGGTGAGGTGCACGGCCGATGCAGTCCGAGGGCAGACGGTGATATACGGCCAGCCGGAGAGTCGGTCCGCGTACACGAGGTACGTCTGCCCGGCGACGTGGAAATAATCCGCCGAGACTGACTGGAACACGCGGCTCGGCCGATCGTCCTCACGCCACAGCAGCTCGTTGGCGTGATTGGGAACCAGCTGCCTGCAGCGCGGGCATGATGAGACCACGTTGGTGACGTTACGGTCGATGCCCGGCCAGTATACGCAGAGGCGAGCGCAGCGCTTCGTCCTCTCGATGCCCTGGTGCGACTTGTGCAGGCGGGTGAGGACGTCGCGGCGGAGACTGACCGGGATCACCAGCCGAGGGCCGTATACGATGAGGCCGTCGTCCAGGGCCATCATGCTGCGCACGCCCCAGTACGGACGGACGGCTGGCTGCACCTCGTGCCGGTGCTACGGAAACCCGTGCAGGATGGCCTTTCGCAGAGCTTCGTACTCAGGATCTCGGTCGGCGGCGGCTCGGATCCTCTCAAGACTTGGATCCACGAGCGGCGCCAGACGCACGCCATCCTCTGCTTCGCGCTTCAAATGCAGAGCTGCGACGACGGCAGCGTGAAGCGGGTCCTCAGCGTCCTCCGCCGCCAGGTCGTCGGCGGTCGGGTCGCTGGTCGGAGCGCGTGACAGCGCATCTGGTATCTGGTGGTCGGATCCTTTCTGCCAGCTGGCGGTGAAGCAGTACGGCGTCAGTTTTTCGTGCATCCGCTGCAGCCACAGGCAGGCTACCAGCTCGATTTCCATGACCGCGTACCGCGACTCAGTGTCGGTGAGAAATCGCGAGCCACACTGCACCAGCCGCCAGGTGTCGCAGTGTCGTTGGAGTAGTGCGAAGCCGAGGCCTCGCGTTCCGGCTGCGTCCGTCTGCAGCATCGTCGGCAGACTCGGGTCGAAGAACGCCATGACCGGCGGAGCGGCCAGTACCGCCTTGACCCGCAGGAAGGCCGCCTCGTGCTGCGCTGTCCAGCACCAGATGTGACGCACCTTCAGAAGGTCTCGGAGCGGTTGAGCGGCGTGGGCGGACTCAGACGACAGACCGCCGAGCTGGTTAGTCAGTCCCATGAACGACCGCAGGTCGGTGACGTTCTCAGGTCTCGGAAAGTCTGCGATGGCTTTCAGCTTCTCCCCGTCGGAAGTGTAGCCGTCTGACGTGATGCGGTAGCCGTGGCTGAGAGCCGACGGCAGGTCTCCGGCCCAGATTCCGGCACCGCGACGCCGTTCTTGCAAAGGATTTGCCGGCGCCGAAGGCGCCGTAGCGTTCTCGGGAGGCCGCAAGGGCGCCCTTGTGTCTACCGACAGCGTCGTAGGACTATTGAAAGGCACCCTGACACCCTCAGAAGACAGCTTGCCGCCCTCACAACGCATTATGCCGCCCTCAGAAGGTACATCGCCGCCCTCGGAAGGCATTATGCTGCCCTCGGAAGGCATCATGCCGTCCTGGGAAGGCATCATGTCGCCCTCGGAAGGATCATGCCGCCCTCGGAAAACATCGTGTTGCCCTCGGAAAACATCGTGTCGCCCTCGGAAGACATTTTGCCGTGTATCATCTGTCCGAGCCACTACAGTGTGCCTCGCCTATATTCTGTGTATCGTTAGTTAGCTATGTGTACCATTTTACTCAACTCGCTTTAGGTGATTTTCAGTTAGATGCTTTTCAGAACATGCTATAAGTCTGGACCGCGGGCACGCTCGGTTTAGCAAGTCATCTCGTTTTAGTATAGTAATTGTGTTTACGTCGGACCCGTGTCGTCGGCCGGCCAATGTTATCGTAAGGACGGCAGGCTGTCTAATTCCACGAAGTGGGATCGGCTCCAGTGCGCGTGACTGCCTCGCCTAGTGCGGCAATTACGCCATCCCTGTCAGTGATTGATATTGCCTCCAGCAAAAAGCGGCGCAGCCGTCTCTAATGACGATGACTGTGCTATATGGCTATATGACACAAACCACGGCCGTGTTGGCCTCGCTCTCTGTATGAGTCGGAGGATCAGTCTCCGTACCAGTGTCGCTAACGCCGGAACCGGCTGAAAGCGGGTTTTCCAACGCCCCATTAGGCTTCGGGAGCGACCTTTGCACGCTGTATAAAACACCTCTCTGGCTGACAGTGAGGGAGGTAAGGCAGTCCGGAACTGACCCTCGTGGCACTAACATCGTGCCTCTCTGCTACTAGGCTGGCTCTCTGTGAACTCTCTGTTGGCAATTGAACCGGTGGTGTGTCTAATGAAACTTGTGTTATTGACTGCCAATATCTTCTCTGCCGTTCGACTAAACTGTTTTACCAGTCAGGAAGAAAGAGCCGAGACACTCAACACAACTATAATAGAAAACTGCCGCGTTACAGCCGCCCTCAGAGTGCATTATGCCGCTTTCGGAGTTCGGAAGACGTCTTGCCACCCTCGGAAGGTATCATACGGCCCCCCAATGGCACCTTGCTGGCCCGAAAGCGATGCGGTGTCCCGGCGCACTCAGAATGATGGCACCCTGACGCCTTTAGCTTCCATCCGACGGCGACCGGGCACCCGTAACCTTCGAAACCAATAACACGCTTTTGCCCTCCTCCCCCCACTCACGATAGCGCCCTGGAGGCGTACGAAGAGGCCTGGACCCCCATGAAATAACCGTGATACTTTTTTGAAATATGTCTGGCGAGGCGTTGCAGGTGCTGACGTATTGCACCTTTCACACTCGGGGCGACTAAAAATAGCTTAGATGAATGTCCAATGTCCATGATGTCCACAGCTCCACAGAAACGTTTTCAGCATCGGTCACCGATTTTAACGCGATTTGGTCCTAAGGACTAACGTCAACACGAACCTCCTGTTTTAAAAAAAGCAGGTCCATTTTGACCTTACTGGTCTCCTTCAAGATCAAATTCAATGTCAAACGACGGGGAACGCTGTAGGGCCCAAAGTTACCGTCCAATCGCGACAAATTGGTTTCCAACGATTCCTTGTGGCCAGTTCCAAGATGACAAGAATGTTCCGAGTTGTGCCCCGTGACCTTCAACGTCAAGCCCCATGACATTTAATGTCACATTCAGGTTCAAAGGACGGGGTTTTTTCCCCATCCTTTCCATTTCCAGAATGACAAGCATTCTTAGAGTTGTGCCCCGTGACCTTCAAGTTAGTGCCCAAAGTTGGGCGCTACAGCGTTCCCCGTCCTTTGATCTGGAAGATCATGGGGAACAAATTTACTCTAAGAATACTTGTCATCCTGGAAATGGGCACGGTTTGAGACCATTTGTGTTACATTCGGACGCAAACTTTGGGCGCTACAGCGTCCCCGTCCTTTGACATTGAAGTTGACCTTGAAGGAGACATGTAAGGCCAAAATGTACCTGATTCTGGGAAACAGGCGGTTCGATTTGATCTTGAGACCAAATGTCGTAAAAATGGGTGACCGACGCTGAAAACGTTTTATAATCCCCTTGGATTGGCGCGACCCAATAAGAGCGACTCAACTGTGGTAACACAAGATTTTGCTTCTTGTTTATCGACGTATGCAACTTAGTTTCCCGATGTTGCGACAATATATTTTCTTTTGCTTCTCCGGGCACATGTAGTTAGCCCGGAGAAAACAAAAATCCATGTGAATCTTGTGAATCTTGTGAATCTTGTGAATCTTGTGAGCCTACGTATACGTAGATCCGCAGTCGGACCTTCGATCATGCCACCCGACTTTCAGAAGGGTCCCGCGCCCCGCGGGGTATTCAGCTGGGCTGGGGGGGGGGGGGGGGGGCATATACTGCCATCTCGTTATCTTGCGAACCAATAACCGCAGCGAGACACACAAGAGAGCAATCGAAATCTCTCAATGAGACGCACGTAAAACATACGTGAAATGTTCAAAATAAGGTCACATGTCAGGTCACGGTCAGGAGAAATGTCAAAATCGAGGTATTTTAGTTGATTTGCTATACTTTCCATGTACAGCCTTATATTGCGACTATTGTGGCACAAAGTGCTCTCAGAGGCATAATACATCTTACGCATAAGGGAAATTGATATTGTAAGCAAAGGTCAAGCCGTCAAGGGCAGGTCAGAAAATACAACCATTTTTTAATATAAATTTTAGTCCGAATGGTTTTGAATGTATGGATTTCCGAGGTCAGACACGCGGCGCTAAGCATAGCTTGTTGCGCAGGCCCTGGCCCCACCACCCGATCAAGCAAGCCCTGGCGTCCGGCAGAATTTAGAGGCGAAAGTTTTACGTGCCCGACATACCTGGACACGGTCCGCCCCGCCCTCTGACGTCATCTGACCTTGAGTGCGAACAATTGCCACCGGCCACAGGCCATCCCAGTCAGGGGCAAATAGCGAGCGCCGAAGTGACTCGAACCCGGGCTGCCACTACTGGGTGAGGTCAGAAGTACAGCGCTCTCCCAACTGAGCTACAGGGGCGGACCTTGACCTTGACCTATTGGCAAAAGGTCTACGAAAGTCATTCGACACATGTTTTAGGGGTTATTTTACACGTAGAATTTGATAGTAGTTGCCAATTTTACACCCTGATCCCATATAATGGCCCTTAGGCGAAGTTCAGGTGAAGTTCAGGTTGCATAAGGTCAAAGTTTGAAATATATTCATATAAATAAATAAAAATCATGTTTCTAGACCACTTTTGTCTAATAAATACAGTGGTGGCATTTATTTGCCTGTATCTGGTAATTAAAAGCCATAAAATGTAATTTCAACAAATTACGTCATGAGTTGATCATACTTGGGAGCATTAAATCAGTCAAAAATATATATTTTACTTTGAAATTTGGTGTGGGTGTCGTTCATACTTGGTTATCCAATATATATTCCGTTTTTATATCTTTGAAAATGTAGATTTTGTTGTATTTTTCCTAAACAAATACTTCTTTTTTTTGGTCAAGAACTAACAAAAATGAAAATCCAAGATAGCCATTTTGAAGAAAATGCCCTTTTCTTTCATTTCATTTTTTTGGCAATTTGCTTTACAACTCGATTTTATTCGTGTTTTCAAACAATTATCGTTTTTCCACCAAAAATGGAATGACCTGACGTCACTAAAACGTCATTATCTCCCAAACTACTTCACTAATTTGAATGACATCAGTTGGGCAAAGTACGTGGAGGTGATCTAAAAATTATTCGATCAAAAATGAGGTCGTGACGTTATCAAAATGGGCGGAACATGCCCTTATAAGGAGATCCGATCTAAAAACTGATTGTTTTCCTGAATTCACACCTTCGAACACCATATCACCCCTCAAAAAAATGTCCATCACCCCTGGATTTGTTTCGGTTGAAACTGCACGAATCGCGCTATCATATTTGCTTGTACTTGTATGATTAGATCCCTACTTTGGCAGATATGGACAAAGTAAGCGTCGGCCATCTCAATTTCGGCACTCGCAATTTTTTGCGAGTGCCGAAATTGAATGACATCAGTTGGGCAAAGTACTCAGTGATCTAAATTTTGATTCGCCACCGGACTTCACGATTTAAAATTGGATTAGCCGGCTGACGACCGATCGAAACATGTATTTCACGCTGTGGTCGTTGCGTCGCAGAATCAATATTTAGATCGCCATTTACAGTGGAATAAGGGCAATTGCCGAATCTGGTCACATTTATTCTTCCGATATGGACAACATGTTCTCCAACACTTTTTAACCTCCCAGTATGCGTATGTTGCTCCAAATTGGCCTAATGACATAGGCCTCATATTTTGATACTGCATGTATGCCCAAATATGGGCATAACAAAATCTAAAAATTGATTGATCTATTTTTGATCGCCTCTCTGTAGTTTGCCCAACTGACATGTTGAGAGAAGACGTAAAATGGATGCAACAGAAGGTACGGAACGTTTCACGTCAATATCTATCATAGTTTTCAAGATATTCAGAAAATTTGGGAAGGAGCAGATTCTTCCCCCTTCCCCCCCCCCCCCCCCCCCGGGCGCGGGTTAAGGAAGAGGCATATTTGACCCGTTTAATTGCCATATTGGATTGGCGCCCCTCTGGACCATGCCGCCCCTGCCACCGAAGAAATATGCCGCCCTCGGGCCTGAAACCCCCTACCTTAGAAAATCCTGGATCCGCCACTGCTTATTATCATTAATTATTGCTTTCGAAAGTGAATATGACTGAAAATATGAATGAACTAATTCATCTAGTTTTCATTGAAATAAACTATTATTCCTGAAAACCATGTCGTTGCAAAATATGACCATTTCCCGAACTCCGCACTTCCGGTATTCGAACAAGATGGAGTTGCACCAAACACCCCAGCCACCTGGCATCACCAGAGCTAGTTGAAGATGAAATTGTTAATTTTAATTAAACTATTTTATCATTAAAATGGAATATCCAGAACAGTGCATTAATTCATAAAATTGCGATTGACACCAAAAATAATCGAGAAAAGCCATGTCCTTGCGAGCTATAGACCCATTTACTCAAACCCCCCCAATCACCCCAATCGCCCTAAACGCCCCAAACGCACCAATCTCTCCAAACGCAAAATCCTTCAGGAAAACGGCTAATGTAACAGGCCACAAACGTGAGCAATCGGGGCAACTTAAAATGTTGAGGGCCCGACGATTCGCGTTGCCACTTCTTGATTGTGTTGCTGCTGGGACCTTCAAGGTGCCTTGTGCGTGTATCTACAATTATTAACCCACGCACCGACGGGGTCCGCGCCAACTTAGAACCGACGGAGGGGGGGGGGGCGGATAACCACCCCTCTAAGATTTAAAAAAACATGCAACGTAGCGACAAACAGGAAAACAACCGTAAGATAGCTCGAAACAATGTCTAATGAAAGTAATCCAGGTCATTTTTAGGTCAGGTCAATATTGAGGTCACCAGAGGTCAACAAAGGTAAAATTTCGACCATATATGATTTAAAAGTCTTTACGAAACACCGTTTATATCTCGAAAACAAAAAGAGATAGCGGCGCACGAAAAATAAACGTCCGAAAGATAATTGAATTTGCTGTCACTCAGGCATCATCAGATTTAATGTCAGGTAATAATTAGCTCAGGGAAGCCATCGAACTTGAAACATTCTAGCACCTGGTGCTTGGTTTTAGCATCGTTTTGTAATGGGATGCTTGTTTTAAACATCGCTATTCTCACTTGGTGCTAAAAAGGAGCACCTGAATGAGGGATGGGTGCTTAACTTAAGCACCCTTTTATCGCAGGAAACTTAATTTAAGTACTCAGATGCTTACTTTAAGCACCCATTGTGGAAAACAATGCTTATTTCAAGCATTAAAATATTTTAGTACCTGAATAGCATCGTCATAGTGCATATTTAGCACACAAGGAGCTAAACTTTTTTACAGTGTACAAATTGCGGAATTGTTTTTAGGGAATAACTTTTGAGATACGCATGCTAAAGTGATACCTACAATGTTCTCAATTGTATTTCTCTGTCAAGACGCATCGAATGGTATATCAGATGACCATGAGCTAGTTAGGTTATATCCGACAAATGACCTAACCTGTGGTCAGGTCACGGTCAGGTCAAGTTCACATCTTACATCAATCAACGCGTCTCGACGAGCCAAACACAATGTTGAGAACTCCATTACTCTACCTTGATTTGGCAAAGAGTTATTGAAGAAAAACCACGCGTGACCTCGGGGTCACCTGAGTTGACCTCGTAGAAGTCATAGAACAAAACTGTGACATCGGACTTTTCATTTGCCGAAATATTGGTGTATCTGGTCAAACTTAACCATCGCCCTACGGGGGGGGGGGCCTGACAGGCCCCCTCCCCCTGAGGTTTTTGGTAAATAACTTTTTACGCTTGGGGCGCATCTTGCTGAAGTTTGCGGTAGCTGATTTCACAACAATTATACGTATGCTGCAGAAATTAATTGGAAATTGGTTTAGCAGTTTGGGAGATAATTATGTTTTGATGACGTCATGTTGGTGGAAAAACGATAAATATTTGAAAAATGGTAGAAAACAGAGTTTTAAAGGACACTGCAAACGCAATTAATCTAAGATACAAAATTACATTTTCTTTAAAATGGCGATCTCGGATTATAAAAATGGGTTTTTGACCCCTAAAATAAAAAAAAACTGATTTGTTTGGAAAAATCTCAACAAAATAAAAAAGTTTCAAAGATGTTAAAAAACGGAATATATGTCAGAGAACTGCGTATGGACAACACCCTTGCCAAATTTAAAAGCAATATCTTCATTTTTGACTGAGTGATGGCTCCCAAGTGTAAGAAACTGATGGTGTCATTTTGTAATGACTTTGTTTGACTTTTTTTGACAAGATACGAACAAATAATTACTTTTCTGTATTTCGGAGCCAAAACTGGTCTAGGAACATGCCTTTTTATTTACATTTATCAATTTCTTATTTTGAGGTTTTCTGAAGAGCAGAATCGCTGTTCTGGACGTGGTAAATCCGAGGTCATTCACTTGACCTGGAAGGTCACCCGTTGACCTGAAAGCTAAAATTCGCATACTGTTAGATTCCGCTCATGACAGGCAACATGCTGGTTCTTACTGCATTGCTCTAAGTTGCTTGGTTTGGAAGTTAACATGGGCCTGTCAGTAGGGCGAATGCGAAAAAAGCTCCCGTAGGGCGAGGGTTAAGTCAATGTCAAATTATACATTTATTCAAATCCATTTACTTATCAATGGGGAGGTAACGAAATCGATCTGACCTTAGGTCATCGATATTACAAAATCGAGATCTATGAATTATAGTTGCTTATGCCTGAATAATTCATGTGAGTTCCAAACCGCCCAGTCAATCACTGTGGCTTTGGAATGACCACATACTTTCAAAAACTTGCTTGGGTGAGGTCACTTAACGTGACCTGTTGACCTGACCTGAGATGACTCGAGATAACAAAAAAATGCACACAATGTGGGTGATTGATGCCAGAACCAGCCACGCCAAATTTACACCGCCGTTTTTCAAATATTTACGAAAACCTCAGGTGGGGCGGATATTCCCCCCCCCCCCCCCGTCGGTGTGCGTGTTACTACTTCGCATCAAGTGCAAGAAGGAGTCGTTGTCGCAAATTCTGTTGTATCAGACTACGAACTTATCAGTCAATCTACGCATATATTCTGTTCAACATGGGCCAGTCCGACGTTTTTAACGACCATTTAAGGGCCCTGCAAAATATAGTGGCCTAAATCCGAGGAGATACCATTTCGCGCTTTGGGGGTTGGAGGGCTTTAGCCGAGGGGGCCCCGTGTGGATGCCGTGCCCCCTCCCCTTGCCGAAGGTCTGGCTGCGCCCCTGATTGGACATCTATGTAGGTGCAGCAGCCTATCTCGACTGATAACTTCAAACTTGGCCCGCCCCGTGCATTTCGATAAACGATAAGATTGCACTGACTCAGTCCGCCCTCATGCCTGGCCAAAGGGTCCGGTGTTGACCACACCCAGACACAGCCGGACACACCCAGTGGCGGGGAGCGCGAACGTGAACGGTGCCGACACCATGGCTACTCGCAGGCAGCTGGAGCGGGCCAAATGTATCGTCGGTACCATGTTCCTCGTCAGCTGCCTCATATCGATTATTCTTCTGACGACTATTGGCGTGGAAGGCGACTTCACCTGGGTGTTCGACATCTCCGTGGGCAGTGCTGTCATACTATCGATCCTGCTATCGGTTCTCAGGTGGTGCAGTTGTTGTTGCGTGGAGGAAGAGGAGCGGCAAGCCCGCCGTGAGGTGGTGGTCGTGACCCTCCCACAGCCGCCACACCCGGTCCCTGGCCTGACTGGGAGCGAGCCGCCGCCTCCCTACAGTCAGGTGGGAGCCTGGACGACGCAGCAGTCAGGAACAGGTTACAGCCAGCCCTCAGCCTACAGCCAGTCAGCCTTCGGTCAGCCCTCAGCCTACGGCCAGTCAGCCTACGAACAGCCCTCAGCCTACGGCCAGTCAGCCTTCGGTCAGCCTCCAGCAGCCGGCAGCCAGCCCTTCGCAGCGTTCAACCAGCCCAGTCAGAATCCCTACTGGAACCCCGGCCAGACCAACTAGAAGGCGAGCCAGCCGGCAGCCAGCTCCCCGCCTCCCCACGCCTGGTGGTGGTGACTGTTATGGAGCTGTGGCGCTTGAGAGGGATGGACAGCAGGGGTGCAGGACACAGTGTTACTCTGGCAGTGGTGTTACGCAGTGTTACTCTGGCAGTGGTGTTACGCAGTGTTACTCTGGCAGTGGTGTTACGCAGTGTTACCCTGGCAGTGGGGGTACGCAGTGTTATTCTGGTAGTGGGGGTACGCAGTGTTATTCTGGTAGTGGGGGTACGCAGTGATATTCTGGTAGTGGGGGTACGCAGTGTTACTCTGGCAGTGGTGGTACGCAGTGTTATTCTGGCAGTGGTGTTACGCAGTGTTATTCTGGTAGTGGTGTTACGCAGTGTTATTCTGGTAGTGGGGGTACGCAGTGTTATTCTGGTAGTGGGGGTACGCAGTGTTATTCTGGCAGTGGGGGTACGCAGTGTTATTCTGGTAGTGGGGGTACGCAGTGTTATTCTGGTAGTGGGGGTACGCAGCGTTATTCTGGCAGTGGGGGTACGCAGTGTTATTCTGGTAGTGGGGGTACGCAGTGTTATTCTGGCAGTGGGGGTACGCAGTGTTATTCTGGTAGTGGGGGTACGCAGTGTTATTCTGGTAGTTGGGGTACGCAGTGTTATTCTGGTAGTGGGGGTACGCAATGTTATTCTGGCAGTGGGGGTACGCAGTGTTATTCTGGTAGTGGGGGTACGCAGTGATATTCTGGTAGTGGGGGTACGCAGTGTTACTCTGGCAGTGGTGGTACGCAGTGTTATTCTGGCAGTGGTGTTACGCAGTGTTATTCTGGTAGTGGTGTTACGCAGTGTTATTCTGGTAGTGGGGGTACGCAGTGTTATTCTGGTAGTGGGGGCACGCAGTGTTATTCTGGCAGTGGGGGTACGCAGTGTTATTCTGGTAGTGGGGGTACGCAGTGTTATTCTGGTAGTGGGGGTACGCAGTGTTATTCTGGCAGTGGGGGTACGCAGTGTTATTCTGGTAGTGGGGGTACGCAGTGTTATTCTGGCAGTGGGGGTACGCAGTGTTATTCTGGTAGTGGGGGTACGCAGTGTTATTCTGTTAGTTGGGGTACGCAGTGTTATTCTGGTAGTGGGGGTACGCAATGTTATTCTGGCAGTGGGGGTACGCAGTGTTATTCTGGTAGTGGGGGTACGCAGTGTTATTCTGGTAGTGGGGGTACGCAGTGTTATTCTGGCAGTGGGGATACGCAGTGATATTCTGGCAGTGGGGGTACGCAATGTTATTCTGGTAGTGGGGGTACGCAGTGTTATTCTGGCAGTGGGGGTACGCAGTGTTATTCTGGCAGTGGGGGTACGCAGTGTTATTCTGGTAGTGGGGGCACGCAGTGTCATTCTGGCAGTGGGGGTACGCAGTGTTATTCTGGTAGTGGGGGTACGCAGTGTTATTCTGGTAGTGGGGGTACGCAGTGTTATTCTGGCAGTGGGGGTACGCAGTGTTATTCTGGTAGTGGGGGTACGCAGTGTTATTTTGGCAGTGGGGGTACGCAGTGTTATTCTGGTAGTGGGGGTACGCAGTGTTATTCTGGTAGTGGGGGTACGCAATGTTATTCTGGGAGTGGGGGTACGCAGTGTTATTCTGGTAGTGGGGGTACGCAGTGTTATTCTGGTAGTGGGGGTACGCAGTGTTATTCTGGCAGTGGGGGTACGCATTGTTATTCTGGCAGTGGGGATACGCAGTGTTATTCTGGTAGTGGGGGTACGCAGTGTTATTCTGGTAGTGGGGGTACGCAGTATTTATCTGGCTGTGGCGCTAGAGAGGGATGGACAGCAGGGGTGCAGGACGTAGGTCGTAGTGTTACTCTGGCAGTGGTGGTATCAGTGCTACTCTGGCATTTGACAGTGGTGATATCCAGTGTTAGTCTGGCAGTGGTAGTACGCATTGTTAGTATTGTAGTGTTAGTACATGGTGTAAAGAAAAAATGCCTCATTTTTAACTTCAATAAATCCAAAAATATGCATCTTATACAATATACATTGTTGCAATTCACCATTTTGAAGAGAAAATCGTGAGAAAAAACATTGTATACATTTGTACGCTATATGCACTCTTCACTGCAGCACGTGCTCGAGAAGTGTTCATTTTCTTCCGAGGCACAGATCGGCTTGTTTTTTTCAACATCACACATTGGAACACGTTTCTTTGCCAATATTTCGAGTATCTTGTATGATGTCTTGTTTCAGCTCTCCCTGTTTCTGAGGATCATCCTGATACACTTTTGACCAGAGGAATCCACGCAAGAATCAATGTGGGGGGTCAGATCGAGAGGCGTGCCAAGCATGCCTCGTCTTCCGGCTGATCACATGGTCATTAGAGTGTTCTGGCAGCCATGTAATCGTGCCGTTGCACGTGAGGGGCTTCGGGCCCCATCATGCTGAAGTCACCATACCGCCCTGATCACCACCAACGTCAACGTCATTTTTTTTGCTAATCGACACCTCAGTCGACTTCGTCATCCTCGTTTCATAAACCTCATTGTGTGACAGCGTTAGCAGACGGAAAACAGGGGATGCTTGGCCCGCCGACTCTCTCGACTTGGCTCCTTGATTTGTTGGGGGAGGGAAATGCCTCAAGTCAAAGGTAAATCAAGATGACCTACATAAACTGGAAGAACCGAAACAAGTCTTAACCCGCTAGTTACTGGGGTATATTTCATAACGCGACTTAATGGGGGGGGCTATTTTTTGCCCCCCCCCATCGGATCTCCGGAACTACTGGACCAAATGTAAAAATTCAAACGGCATTCGATAGCCCTGGGAAATGTATCGAGGGAAACATAATATTTTTGACCTCGGGGTCACTGATGACGTCACAGGGCAGGCAAGTACAAAATGTTTGACCGTGTAAAAAGGTCTCGATGGATGGAATTGTCGCGCAAAATTGCGATATTAAACGCATAAGCTGTCGATACATCGGTATAATTCGTGTGTCCGACACTTTTAAGTACCTTTCTAAACTGTTTATGACCTTTGGTCAGGTCAAGGTCATCCGAGGTCACGAGGTCAAACTGACGATTACGGTCATAAGCCGTTGTAACACATGTTTATGGGTTTGTTTTTCGTCTAGAACGCGGAAAATGACATTGGAACATTGTTTGTTCCATATAAATAGAAGTAAAAAGCAAAATCGGAAATGCGTTTTTTGCATAGTAATACTGTGAGAGGTGGGCGATTTTGGTCATTTAAAGGTCATAAGTCAGTCATTTTTGAAGATATCGACTTCAAATTTGGTACACGTATTCACCGCATACGTCTCGATCACATTATTCCGATTTTTGGATCATTCCTTTTTTTTCTTGAAAATTTTGTTAAAAAAAGGTATTTGGATTTCTCATAATTTTGAATTAAAAAAACTCAACAATCCGAGATAGCAGTTTGATAGCCCGGTTTATTGTTAGTAATTTGAGTTAAGACAATTGAGTTTATCTCAAACATCGTACTTTTTACAGCGTTTTCTGCAAACCATTATTTTGCAACACAAACCGAAGAACATGACGTCACTCTGACGTCATTCCCGATTGACCTATCATAACCTCATATTTTTCTTTTGTCAACATGTGTAGAATTGATGTGAGAGAAGGTACTGCAAGTTTGGTGACGATAACGTTGTTCGTTTAGGCGTTATTGCAAAATAACGGGAAGGGGGGGCAAAAAATACCCCCCAGTAAGTCGCGGGTTAAGAAGAAATTCTCGAAATAACACTAAATAAACGTACTACGACTCATTATGAGGTTGAAAAACGGGCCGATCTGTGTGTATCGCATGCACACACAAAATCGATACACACGACCCTGGTGTCAACTCCTGCCACAGAGGTTAATTTTGAAATTTACTTATGAATGGGGTGCAATTATTGAGGCTTCGCTAACATCCATGGCAGACACCTGCGTGGTGTGTAAGTGCCGACCACCAACGTATCGGTGTTCGATACCCACAGCTCAGGTGTTAACGGACACCTGCCCGCCGTGTTGATGTCCAATACACCTGTGCCGTGTGTTTGCTCGCCGCCAGCTGAGTTGTCCATTTACACAACCAACCTAAACCTGACTGGTGTGTAATTGCAGCACCTGTGTCGTGTGTCCGCCTGCCGCCAGCTGAGGTGTTCATCTACACAACCAACCTACATCTGGCTAGTGTGTCTATCCCGTAGTTGCAGCACCTGCGGCGTGTGTCCGCTCACCGCCAGCTCATGTGTTCATCTTACCTCCTACTTACACCTGCTGAGGTGTCGATGCAGTCGGCGCGCGCATGAGTATGTCCATTTTTTTCTCTTCAAATAACTGCGGCCGCGCGCCAGTGGGAGCGGGGTTTCGAGCCGTTGTCAGTGTTAAAGTACGGATCATAGAACGGATAGGCCGGTATAAGTATTGATATAAGTACTGTGGGAGAGCCTGCCCCCACATTTGCGTCACCACCAGCTACTGGTGAGAGTTTGCATAAGTGTTTTGACTAAGGACAATCTGAACGCCTTGATTTGAAGTGGCCATGTCGTATACCACGTCGTCGAGAGGAAGCGTCTCCAACACAACACAGTCTGTATTCGCAAGAAAAGAAAGTTTATCGATTGAAGAAACAAGCCAGGAGATAGCTGAGCTTGGTAAGTATCGTGGGTAGAGCCCAGCATGAGACACATTTTCAGCCGCCATCCCGTTCCAGCCCATTCAGCCAGACCCAAACCCGTTCCAATCCGAATTAATAATTGATGGGGCTCCCATTCCCACCCATTTCAGCATATTTCACTTTTTGTGGTGCTAAAACATTATATGGTCTGTCCTAAACCCGCTCCATCCCGTTACATTTATAAAAATGGCCCCATTCCCACCCATTTCCATCCCGTTCCATGGGTTCCATGGGGATTCCCATTCCACGAAGGGCTCTAATCGTGGGTGATACAAATATACCAACAAATACAGCAGGAAAAGTGAAATTCCACCACAAATGAAGGGAACCGTTAGCGTTGCCATATGCACTTCTCTCGTGTGGCATGCCACACATGCGTCTATATTCAAATAATGATATCTTTTAGGTGTCTCGAGCGATATTGTTTTGTTTGATGTTATTGTAGCTAGCATTTCTGTATGATATTATTTTATATAATATGTTCATTTGAACTGCAAAAGTGTTGGTGTTTGTGCGTCACAATTGCCTTTGAAATGGGTTTCAGTTTAGGGTATTAGTTCAGTAATTCACCTCCCCAGTTTATGGTGTTCTTGAGGTCCCTAATATAAAAAGAGTAGTCAACCGACAGTAATATTATGACAGACTGAAAGGTGGGTTATCTTTGACTACAAGATGGTCTGAAGGGTCTGGGGTATTGGCCCGCAGTACAGCGAGCGAAGGCGAGCGGACTGCGGAGTGCTCTAAATGTGAGTCTCTGCCACCATAATTGCTGTAAAGGTTAGGTCAGGTTTGATTATGTATCATTTTTGGTGACGTCATAGTTTGGAATTACTGGTCCACCTCTCTGTCTTTCACAATAATACTCATCTTCTATTAGGGACCTCAAGAACACAATTGACTGAGGAGGTTAATTACTTAACTATTACCAGCTGTTCAAAATTGGCCCAGTTAATACCTAATTATGGTAAGCGGGTAATTGGGTATTGATGAAGCCGACTACGTCTGTTTTGTTGTTGAATTTGCCATACATAACACGCGCACTGCAGGGGGGGGGGGGGTGATTTCCGCCCCCTCTCCCTCAGGTTTTTCGAAGATAGCGAAAAAACGGCGGCCCGCAGCGCCGCTGGGTCTTAGCACACCTGTTAGGACATCAATTGCACACACTTTGCAAAAAAAGAATAACCTCGGATCGTCTCAGGTTGGTCACCAGACCAGCTCAAGTGATCCCACCTCCAAAAATGTTTGCAGTTGTGCCAAAGCCAGAGTTTCTCACCAATCAGTTTGAAACTTACAGGATATCATGAGGGCATAAGTACTTACAATTCGTCTATCTCGGAGTTTTGATATCGGTGACCCAGGGTCAGGTCAATTTCGTAACCTTCCTATAATAAGTAAATATGGAAATATACAAATGCTTCCTATTTCAAGGATATTCATGATATTAGTCCAATTACTTCTGGATCATGTTATTGTATGATATGCTTGATGATCCAAGTGTAAGTTTTGTTTAGTGACCACTATGGGGTCATTTGAGGTCATCCGAGGTCACCCTCAGTTTGGTTGTAAATAACTCCAGACATAATGAAGATAGAGTGGTAAAACAGACAGCAATGTGTTTGTCTCTTCCAGACACGTCTTCCCATATGCAACATGCCCTACTTGGGTCACCACTTGACCTTGCCCTTTTGTCTTTTTCAAGTTGAGCTAACAAGGTCACCATGTATATCGTTTCGAAGTGCCTTGACAAGACAAACAATGGTGTAAACAGTTTTCCGTTATCTTTATTAAGTAAAAAGTTAATAGCGAAAAAAGCATTTAGCAAAAAAGCAGCATGTTTTTTACCTCTGGAGCCTCAAATATTGACCTGAGATCAAATTTGATGACATTTCGTGGATTGCAAATATCACTGGCTGGCGATTGCTTTTTCCGGTTTGTTTCTAATTAGCATAGTTTTTTAAATATATGGGAATTCTGGAGCAAAGTCCTAAAACAGGAAAAACTGGGAAAATTGACATTTGATGACCTCTGGTGACCTCAATTTTGACCTGACCTAAAAAAAAAATACTGAAATACTTTCGATAGAACTTCTATTAAGCTATCAAATTCCGTTTTCTGCTTGTGGCTACGTAGCGTAGTTTTGAGATCTCACGGGGGGGGGGGCGGAAATCAACCGCCAACCCCTCCCCCCGCACTGCAGTTCGTGTTCGGTGCCAACCCCCTGCATTGCGCGGGTTAATGTTTTTTTTTGCCAGAATTTTCACTCAGCACCCCAGTTCCAAAACATTCCTAGGACCCTGGCCGAAGGGCAGCCAGATGTTTGGGGGGCCCAGCCAGGTGTTGCCCCCCTCCCCTCCCACTCCCATTGGGCTAACATTACAACCTGGGGCCTGCCCCCCAGTTGCAGTATCCAATGATTCAACCTGATAGGAGGTATCCGCACCAATACAGCACGTGAATAAACTGAGCGGTGCCGGATATACAGACAGATAGACAGACAGATAGACAGACAGACAGACAGACGCTTATCAAATAGTAACATAGACTATCGCCTTGTGCTCGTTCCCCGTCGCAATCCCATAGATTCGGAATCCCGATAGATGAATGGAGATTTGTATTTTTTGACTTGGCGGGGTTCGTGGGGTTCGCGGGCTTCGCGGGCTTCGCGGGCTTGCGGGGCTTGCGGGGCTTGCGGGGCTTGACCCCTGACTTGTGGGAAACTGGCGGCTGAGGGGTCCCTAACCACGCATCAAATTTGCACATAATCTGCCCGGCCGTTGCGAAGTTTTTGCGAGAAAACACTTTTCAACACCCCTCACGCGGCACGCGCCACGCGCAGTGGTAGGCACCCACATGAGTCGGAACTGGCCTCAAACAGGATAGATTGGATGGGGCTGCTTAGCAAAGAAGTCCGCTTGTCAATCGGACGTATGGTTGCAAAGCTATGAGTTTCCCAAAAGCGTCGCCACGGGTCGGGTCGGGTCGGGCCGGGTCGCTCATAATCAGATTTTTCCCAGGGTGATAGAGGACGGGTGGAACGGATTTTAGTACGATTTATTTAGGATAATACTAGAAAAGTACTAGATTCACTACTATATACTAGTTTGTTTAGTTCCATCTAAAGATGTGGTAGCTTTACCGAGGAGCGAAAGCCGCGCAGGTATTACGAAAGCTCTTGGAGCAAACGAAACAATCGAAATGCATTGTAGATTATTCATATTTGTCGCTAGCTTCTGTAGACTGTAGGTATGTACGTAAGGCCCTGTTGGACGCTTGAGCCACGAAGCTACGCGCCCTAACCCAACAACAACAACAACATACGTAAGGCCCTGTAAAGTTTTTAACTGTTAAGTTGTCGGGTAGAGCTTGATCTCTTCCATTTTCAATTCACGTTTTGTTTTACCCGGCTATGCCCTACTGTGTTGTGCCTGGCTGTACCAATAGTACGGAGAAGGGTAATTACCATCCTTTGGGCACTGGCTAGTGGCTACCACCGTCTTCCTCGTGATCCCAAAGGGGCCGAATTAACATCCTTTGGGGACTGGCTAGTGGCTACCACCGTCTTCCTCGTGATCCCAAAGGGGCCGATCTTTGGTGGCAATTAATTCGACGAGATGCAGCAAGGGAAGAGGTTAAAGACCCTAGGAATTGCTCTGAGACATGCGTGCTCTAAGACATAGATAACCTTGAAGAAAACTTAATTTCATGGTGAGGACGATTTAAACGAAAATAAAAAGGAATCGCTTGTGTAACGACGTATCAGGGTCACGCGTATCAATTTGTAACGTTTTCCCGCTGTCGCTACTAAATATAGTTCGTGGCTCGTGATAGTCTATCTCTCTCTCTCTCTAGGCCGAATCACTTCACTCTCACCCCTCACTCTCTCACTCTCTCAGACATACTTTCTTCTCGCGTTGTTAGTTTTATTGGTATTTGATGTCCAGCCGGCAAGCGGTCCGGCGTGGACGTCGGTCAGATCCAGAGCCCCGTCACAGTGTTCTACAGTGACCGGCGGCACCTCCTGCCAGCGGCGGCCCGGTCTGTCGAACTCCACGCAGGCGCAATACTCAGTCGCCCGAACCAATCAAATGAATAGGACAACCCTCAGCGGTAGCATAACAGAGGAGATTCTCAAACCAGCGAAGTGGTTCTCAAACACCACTCCGTTACACCACAGCCGAGGTCCTTATGCGGAAATTTCTGCTTGATGCAAAATTTTATGCATCGTCTTACCACGCCTGTTAGAGTCCGCTCACATTTACATAAATGGACGAACACAAGGTTAGAGACATTCACAAGTCACAACATATAATATACAACACGCATGCACAATCACAATACAACACATCAATACATACATACATACAATCAATACATACAACTCACACACACACACGTTATCCCAAACCCACACCCGTAGAAGTCCACGCGGTGTCGAAGTTCAGTCGAAGTTCAACAGTTCAATAGTCCAACTCATTTCGCACCATTTCGCTCTTTCGCTCACTGTCGCTCGCAATCAATCGCTTTCGCTCCGTCAGTCAATCGCTTTCGCTCCGTCAGATGTCGCACGGGTAGTCACCGCTCGCATGGCCGGGCAC
This sequence comes from Chirona hameri, assembly GCA_036785665.1. Lineage (NCBI taxonomy): Eukaryota > Metazoa > Arthropoda > Thecostraca > Balanomorpha > Balanidae > Chirona > Chirona hameri. The sequence goes on from JAXIVJ010008522.1 coordinate 48,986, forward strand.
GATGTTGCATTACGCCCGGTAGGTGGCGTGCGGGTAGCCATTTCGCTCGGCAGGTGGCGTGCGGGTAACGGAGCCGGGGGTCGGTGGTGGACCTGTTGGCCGTGTCCCGTTTGACCTGCTGAGCACAGCGGTCCTCGGCAACGCCTCCCGGAGGTTCCGGCGGCGTACCGGGGTGACCTTTCTCCGTTGTCGGATCCCCGTCAGCGCCAGGGGAGCGCCTTCGGCCAGATGGGGTTTTGTCTGTGGGCCGTCACACAGGCGTCAGATATCGGATTGTTGCCGTGTCAGCCAGGGCAGGGAGCGCGGGGTGTCCGGGTCGGTCTTTGTCATCGGACTTGTGAGCTGGGTCGGTCGGTGCACAGGTCGGGTCGGGTCGATTTGAGTTGATGGCGTTGCGTCTTGACATGTCGGAGAGTCGTCTGCTGTGCCTGAGCCGGCTTCAGGAGGGATAGGAAAACACTGGGTTAGGATAGTCGGTTGCCTCAAACACCAGTACCGATACATACAATATATAATACCCAGAACGAGTAGACCACACACACTGACAGACACGCCCGGCACGACAGTTTGATAATGCCACTTAGCACGTGACCGAATGTCGTTAATGTGTGCCTTTAACAAAGAGACGGTGACAGTTCTGGATTGTGAGGGCGGTAGCATTTTAAGAGAGGTTCCCAGGGTCATATTGTTGCGTCCGAGATCGGAATGGATGTGTTGCCAGATATCGGTGACATAGAGTGTGAGGTTAAAATAGGTTAACTGATACAGAGTCAGGAAAGAATCTTTTCCGAAATGGATCGGGAGCTGAAAGTATTGGTTGAACGCACTGCATCCGGGTCACGGCACCAAGTTGTAACGACGTATCCGGGTCACGCGTATCAATTTGTAACGTTTTCCCGCTGTCGCTACTAAATATAGTTCGTGGCTCGTGATAGTCTATCTCTCTCTCTAGGCCGAATCACTTCACTCTCACCCCTCACTCTCTCACTCTCTGACAGACTTTCTTCTCGCGTTGTTAGTTTTATTGGTATTTGATGTCCAGCCGGCAAGCGGTCCAGCGTGGACGGCGGTCAGATCCAGAGTCCCGTCACAGGGTGCTACAGTGACCGGCGGCACCTCCTGCCAGCGGCGGCCCGGTCTGTCGAACTCCACGCAGGCGCAATACTCAGTCGCCCGAACCAATCAAATGAATAGGACATCCCTCAGCGGTAGCATAACAGAGGAGGTTCTCAAACCAGCGAAGTGGTTCTCAAACACCACTCCGTTACACCTTGCAATGACCCATTGATGCTGATTCCATCGTTTCCTATAAAAAAATGATTGATTCCACTTGATTCCTATTACACTCAGATGTCAACGGAATCGAATCTGAATCCGAATCCAGTACAAACGGAATCGATTTTGGAATCGGATTCAATTCCACCGGAATGAAGCACAAGCCTGGCCTGTGATGCAGAATGGTTATTGATTTGACTGACTGAATCGATTGGAATCGTTGAATCAAAATTCCTTGAATAAAACCAAATTGATTGACCACCAGATCTTTTTATTCATGAATTGTGATTGAATCAAACCCCGCATGGGCCATGGAATCAAGGCTGATTGAATCAAAAGATTTAAAGACTCTTAATGATTCAAGTGCACATGGTAAATTGTGCAAATACAATGTAGTCCCAGCGGCTACATTCATTTATACTGAAATATGATTGCTGTAACAATGTTTTAATGATGATTTATGTGTATGTTTCCATTTGTATTGATTTGACGTAAATACAACATACATTTAAATGTTGAATCAAGCGTGAATTGATTAAAATGTTTTTGATTCTTTGAATCGGAAAGAAGCAATTATCAAATGTGTATCCATGAATCGAGCAGTGATTGAATAAGTCAGGTTCCAAAATGAATCGTGGTTGAATCATTCCAAAAAAGGTTTAATCAATATTCAATAACCAGTCTGCAGTGTGATGACCTCAATATTGGCGTGACCTAAAAGTGACCAATAATTTATAAACAACTTGTCACAAGTTGATCGCTATGATCCGTACGACATTCCATGTCATTGCCCCTCACTTACTACACATTGTAAATTTCTCGATCGCGTCAGGCACTCTGCCGGGTGCATGGAAAGTGGCCAAGGTCCTGCCACTCCACAAAGCAGGCTCTGTCGTTGATCCCAACAATTATAGGCCGATATCGATTCTACCCACCGTAGCTAAGTTGACTGAGCGAGTGATTTGTGATCAGCTGATGTCCTACCTGCAAAGTCACTGTATTCTTGGCGAGGAGCAGCATGGTTTCCGGCCCGGGCACTCCACGGAGTCGGCAATGCTGGACGCTGTTGGCCGCGTTGTTGGGCGCATAGATCAGGGAAATATCGCTTGTCTAACAACAGCAGACACCTCTAAAGCCTTTGACAGCGTCCCGCATTGCCGGCTCCTGGAGAAGCTCGGGTGGTATGGTATTGACGCGCACTGGTTTCGTGACTGGTTGTGTGACCGTTCACAGCGTGTGATGGACAGTGAGAGCGCCCCAGTGTCGCACGGTGTGGTACAGGGGTCCCTTCTCGGGCCAATACTCTACCTGTTGTACACAAACGACTTTCCAAGTTACTTCACTGACACACAAATTGTAATGTATGCCGACGACATTCAGTTCATCCACTCATGCCTTCCCTGTAACATTCCAGCTCTAAAGCAGAACGTGGAGGACACTCTGAAAGCGGCACATGTGTGGTTTGTAGCCAATAGTTTAAAACTAAATCCAAACAAGACAGAGATTTTGCTTGTCAAAACACGTTAGCGCCAGATACCGAACAATTTTTCAGTTACATTCAACGGCGCCACTCTGGTCCCTCATCCAAAGCCAAAATATTAGGAATCATAGTCGATGCCCATCTCACATGGGAATCACATGTATCACTCGTGGTGCGCCGTTGCTACGCTACGTTGCGCGGTCTTTCAAAACTGTCGCATAGTCTTTCATATGATGTTAAGAAATTTTTGATAGAATCGCTAGTCATCCCTCATATCATGTATTGTATCACTGTGTGGGGCGGGTGTGGTGTGACGCAGAAAAAACGCGTGCAGAAGGTGCTGAATCACTGCGCTCGCGTCGTGTTCTCCGCTCGTAGATCAGAGCATGTCACTCCACTTCTTGAGGAGCTGCAGTGGGCATCGATTGACATGCGCGTGTGCGAGCGAGATATCGCAATGCTCCATCGGCTGTTTAGTCACCAGTATGCACCTCAGTGTCTACGAAACTCGATAAGTTACCGCAGTGACGTGTCTGTCAGGGACACTCGGGCCGCAGCCGCTGGACAGCTCCAGCTTCCGCGCGTGCGCACCGAAATGGCCAGACGGTATTTTGGATACAGGACGCTCTCACTGTGGAACATGGCTCCTACGGATGTAAAGGAAGCCAAAAGCTCAGCTGGAAGTAGAAGGAAGGCGGAGGCATGGCTGAGGGCGCGAGACCATGCCAGGTGACTAGAATGATTGTGTCATATGTTCGCGACTTGTTTCTGAACGGATTATCTATGTATTTTATCCAGTGTTCCATTTTACCCTGTGTTTTACTATATATCTTGTATTGACTCTTGGTCATAAGAGCCATCACATGGAGACCATTCGAAATAAATGAAATGAAATGAAAATGAAAGTTCCTTCTGGGCTCCACTCAGCGTCTGCTGCCATCCATTCACATCTTTATTGGTGTCTAATTATTATTTGTATAGGTCACCGGCATGGTCCGTGTCTCCAACTCCTGAGCGCCTCGACTGCCAGCGTCTTGCAGCGGCACATCGCGGGCAAAGAAGAGGAGGCGAGGTTCCTTCGTGTCGTGGACGAAGCGACGGATGTCCTCAACGCCAGCTACCCAGGCGACACAAAAGATCTGCGGAGACGGAGAGGCTACCGTGGCAGCGATGAACAAGAGAGGGCTATCTCCGCCGCTGTGACGGAGGCCACGCTGATGCGTGTCGGTACCGCACGGTGCATGCACCCGTTCCAGAAAGGGATGGTCATCAGCATCCGGTCGGTGCGTGGCCTGTTCAAGAACCTCCAGGCAGAGTTCGGTGATGTGTTCGTCCTGACTCGCCGGCTCACGCAGGACAGGCTGGAAGGGTTGTTCGGCATGGTGAGAGGCCCGGGAGGCTCCAACCAGAACCCCACACCGACTGAAGCGAGGGCAAGGATTCGCCTGCTTACCCTCCTGTTCGTCATGCAGCGAGGCGTAAGTCCAGTCTGCAGAGACGGTGATCAGGCGGCAGAGCCGGATACTGGTGATCTGGAGGAGAAGCTGGATCAGGTGCTGGAGGTGGAGGCAACCGGCACCTCCGAACTGACGGCAGACCTGCTGGAGTTCACCGGACCGGTGGAGGAGGTGACGACAGCGAAAACAGACGGCGATAACGGGGAGGACATGGATGACCTGAGGGATGTGGCTGACCTGCTTCACCAGGCGGAGGCGCCCCAGTCGGCAGCATGCCGCCCTGCTGCGTCGTCGGCCGCGCGGGACACGGTCACCGGTGTGTCCGCGACAGAGAGCGCCATGGCCTACGTCGCCGGCTACATCGCGAGGAAGAGGCCCGTCGACCGCTCCCTCTGTGTACCATCCGCCTCGGCCGAGTCGGTGCCTCTGCAGGCCCTTTGGACCAGGGTCGTCAGTATCGGCGGCCTGACTGTGCCCACGGCGACATTCTACGCCACCTTCAAGGAGGTGGAGGCGGTTTTCTGTGCCCACCATGCTCTGGATCCCGATGGCTTAAGCCGAAGGTCCGTGTCATCAAGGACTTTGTCGTGGTCCTCCAGGACAAGTTCCCACGCGTCCATTCCAAGATTTGCGCCTCCTTCGCCCGCGTCCGAACATTTATCAGGATGGGCAACATCAACAGGGCCCGACGCGCCGAGTCTCGGGCACGGTGAGGAGCGAGGAAGTGCTGGCACCACGCACAGTGAAAACTAGTGTATAGGCTGTAGTGAATAGACTGGACAGCTGTGCTCATTCACTCATGTCATGTTTTTTTCTTGTTTTGTTCATGTCGCTTTGTTGTCAACTTCTCAGGTACTGGCAGAATCGAGAGGGCTGTTTTATTTTGTACCGTAAGTCTGCTGAGGCCTGAGGTGAATGTTATTTCCGTTGTTCTGGTGTGTGTATAACAGGTTACTGTGTGATTCGAAATCTGTTGCTAAATTTAACCCAAAGATATGGCATCCGAGATATTCAGTTGCATATTGTCGTGAGATCTGCTGGGATCCTAGATTCACCACTGATTGTATGTTGTGGTATGCTTATCACGGTATCATGTGTAATCCGATATCTGTCGCTTAATGTTACCCAGAGATCCACTGGTATCTAAGATCCATTGTTGCATTTGTTGTGAGGGCTGCTTGGATATCCGTCATTGCTTGGATATCCGTCATTTAATTGTGTGGAGGGATCTTCTTGAATCGGGCTTCAGTCTCTGGTAATCCATGTAGGAACAAGTTATCTCGTACGTGCGTCACCTTGTCTATTGCATCAGTTGTGCCACTGCAGCTCCTACAATGCTGTTGTATTATTGCTGCTACAGTGCTTTCAATAATGGCTTATTGGAGTAACTTTTCTTTCAATGGCTTGGTTGTCAGTTTTCGTAAAAGACAGGATGTGAAGTCGGAGAAACGAAGAAAAAGCTCGAAAGTATCGAGAAAACCAGTTGTCAGTTAAATGTTTTTTAACAATCTTTGAACGAGTATGATATGTAATAAATGTGTATGTTTTGCTTTACTTACGTTTTAATAAGTCTATCAATCAGTGTAAAAGCTGGAAAGAGGTATTTCACAAATAAATTCATATTGTATTCACTCATACACGCTACTACTTAGTACTCACAGCTTGTCACACTAGCAGGTCGCGATATGAAATGACAAACGAGAAGGATAAATACGACAATTACCTATTGACAAGTTATCGCGGAATTACTAAATATCAAGCCGGAGAAGATGGTTTAAATCAAGTTAATTTCGACAAAACATTTTAAACAGTTTATTTTGTCGATAAAAACATAGTTATCGACCATCAAAAATAATATAACATCATTCCTGCGCTAAATCACCCTTACCCGAGCGGGATTCGAACCCACCACCTTCGCATCCGTAGTCTGACTGAGCTATTGCCGCCGGCGCACCAGCGTCGCCAGAAACTGGCCAGACCGGCACGGAGTGCAGTCAAATCTTTACCCCTCACGCCCTAAGAATTCAGCTGGGTT